>JAFEMH010000184.1:0-270000 GCA_022495995.1 Adenophora triphylla var. japonica
TCCACTCCCGATTCAGATAAATGGTTAGAAGCCATGGAATCAGAATTGCAATCCATGTTGGATAATCAAGTAGGGAACTTGATTGAGCCACCCGAAGGTATAAAAACCATAGGGTGCAAGTGGGTCTTCAAGAAGAAGACCAACATGGATGGGAAGTTTCATACTTACAAGGCTAGGCTTGTAGCAAAGGGATATATAGGCAAATTCATGATGTAGACTATGATGAAACCTTTCGCCTGTAGACATGCTTAAGTCTGTTAAAAATTTAATTGCCATAGCTACGTATTATGACTATGAGATATGGAAAATGGATGTCAAAACGACTTTCCTAAAAGGGAAGTTACTCGAGGATGTGTATATGACAGAACTCAAAGGTTTTGTCGATCCAAGAAATTCTAACAAAGTGTGCAAGTTGCAGAGATCCATATATGGATTAAAGCAAGCTTCTAGGAGTTGGAATCTTTGTTTTGACGAAAAGATCAAAGAGTTTGGTTTTGTTAAGAATGAAGATGAACCTTGTGTATACATGAAATTCAGTGGGAGCGTAGTATTATTTCTCTTATTGTATATCGATGATATCTTACTCATTGGAAACGACATTCCTGCACTTCAGACTGTCAAGTCTTGGTTAGGGAAATGTTTCTCAATGAAAGATATGGGTGAAGCCGCTTACATCCTTGGCATCAAGATCTATAGAGATAGATCTAAAAGGATAATTGGTTTGAGTCAAAGTACATACATTGACAAGGTTCTTAGAAGATTCAAGATGGAAAATTCTAAGAGAGGCAACTTGCCAATTGGTCATGGTGTTACTCTTAGCAAGAATCAGTGTCCTAAGACAACTGATGAGCGAAAGAGGATGAATGAGGTTCCATACGCTTCGGCTATTGGATATATCATGTATGCCATGATTTGTACTAGACCTGACCTCTCGTATGCTCTAAGCATGACGAGTCGATACCAATCTGATCCTGGTGACACTACAGGAAATAGCACTATATACGACAGATTTTAACCGCCGTATATAGTACACGAGCCGCCGTATATAACATTTACGGCGGACTATCTGCCGTATATAGTGCCCCGTATAAAGTATCGCCGTATATAGTATTTACGGCGGGATATCCGCCGTAAATACTATTTAAGGCTGAAATACAACCGCCGTATATAATTGAGTACAAATACGGCGACTTATGGACCGCCGTATATAATGAAATACAAATACACCGTATGTATAATAGGTGTATTTGAGGAAGCTTTATACGGCGGTAGATAACCGCAGTATATATAATGAAAATTTATATACGGCGGTGTAGATCCGCCCTATATAAGAGCGAGTCATCCAAGAGAGCACGAATCGTCCCATTTTCACCCCACTCTGATACCCTCGTCCCCCTTTGGGGACGAGTCGTCCATTATACTTATATATGGCGGATGTAGGGAACCGACGTAAATAACTAGTTATGAGACGAGTCGTCCATTAGAGCACAAATCGTCCCATTTTCACCCCACTCTGATACCCTCGTCCCCCTTTGGGGACGAGTCGTCCAATGACCTATTTATGGCAGTTTCAAAAATCCGCCGTAAATAACTAGATTGTTTTTTCCAGTCAGCTCTGTATAATTCACTTTCCCCAAAAATACACCCGCAGAAACCAAATTCAACCTGTACACACACAAATGCAACCTGTATATAATGAAAAATACACCCGCAGAAACCAAATTCAACCTGTATATAAAATAACTAGGCTTCATAAATGTATATACAACACAATATCAACATAATAACCATTAACACAAAAATGATAGTTGTATGTATCCAAAACTCAATATATATAACACAATATCAATGTTTACAATCAATAAGTTGTATCCTGATACAAATATTCCATCATTAGCTGGAATTTAGTCACCAACGGATAAGTGCACAACATCTCTAACAACCAAGTCATCAAGTGTATGGACTGCTGATCCAAAAAGGGTAGTCAAAAATGTTAGATGTGCACTACTTGTTAAAAATACAAGGGAAGGGACCAAATTACAAAAAACACAACAATGATAGTTCATCATGAATAGAATCGAATCAAGAACTTTGAGAAAACATACCACCGCCTATTCATTACTGCCATTTCTACGCTGTTGCATAAAACTACGTTTCAAATCTTCTATCATTTGGCGTTGATCCTCAAGTTTCTTTTGCATTAATGACATTATCGTCTCAAGTTCAGTAACACGGGCTGCAGAAGCACTTTGCGAAGTTGAGGCTTTACCAAACACCCTAGTTTTGGTAAGACCTTGTCCCATATAGCGCACTCTCCCATGGTCATCATTTCCCATAAAATTTGTGAATATCTGTTCTCGCTTGCTGGGAGAATTTTGTTCCTCCTCTGGTAGATATTCAATTGCATCATTTAACGTTAACTGTAACAAAAAATAACATGTTCAATATAATTGTTTTAACTTTAATTAATATTATGAAAATGAAGTTAGAAATGGAAAAAGTATTCTATACAAGAACAAAACTGAAACAGAAAAGGTTGAAACTTTAACTTACGATCATACGAGAGGTGGTTTCGTCTGCAGCCTGACAACTTTTGTCCGTGCGCGTAGCTATGAACTGGCTAACGCGATCAGTGTGTAATCCCTCGTCTCCTCTCTACCATTTATAATAGAATCATTTGACAAATATATATATATATATATATATATATATATATATATATATATATATACGATACAAAAAGAAGCATTAATTGACAAATGAGAACTAAATTGAACAATGACAAACCTCTTTTCTGAGAGTGCAATGCGACTTTTTTCCAGTTTTGTTCAGGCACTCTTGCTTTAATCGATTCGCTTGGTTTATTTGTGATAATGCCTGGAAAGAAAGAAGATAATATTAGTATTAATTTGACTACTTATATATGACATTCACGATAATAGATTGAGATTAATTTGAAATATACTCGAGCCTTTTCTGAACTCCACATTGCAACAAGTTTCGCCCATTGAATCGCAACACACGCATAGGGTGGGTGAGCCAATCGCTCCTCGTCAGATTCATTCATATTATACATGCATTTCACCTGACATTTCCATATTACAAAGTCATAATCATAAATGTGAGTAAAATTGCATAGTAAGCAAATGAGATCTAATCAAATACATATTACAAGTAAATAAAGTAGTCTGTTGCATACTTATTATATCTTGTCTCACCTGATATTTCCAGTCTCTCCATTGTTTATTGAGAGCTAGATGCATAATTTGCTCATACTCGGGAGGTGCATTGGTATTATCCTATATACAATTCAACAAAGAAAAAGAACAATTGTTAGAGAATCATAAGACTTTTGACTACTTACTAGAATACAAAACTAAATCCAAGAAAAAATAATCAAGTAAACGTGAGATTTATGTAAGGAATATGGATTACAACTTACTTGAACGTCTTTCTATACGTGATCTGGAACTGCACGTTCCATCTGATGCCATTCTCTAGTTAATGGGAAATGTTCCCCATTTCTCACAAAATATCCTAGCTGAGTAGCTAGTTTTGCACTTTCCCCACCACAGGGTTGTCCAAATTCATTCCATATTATATTTAGTTTTTCTTTACCCCATTTTTTTGTCGATTTTGCCAGCCCTATTCCTTTCTTTGTTGAGCCCTCACCTATTAATTCCTTCCTTGGCGGCATATCTGGCAAAAAAAACTTCATAAAACAATGAGTTGTAATTAAACAAATAATAAATAGAGTTTAATGAGTTTAATGAGAAACAATGATATAATGAACCAAAAAAATGAGGTGTTGTCACTATATTGCATCCTTAAAGCAGATTTGATATATGATGATATGTTTATGCTTTGGAGGGTGCCATGTCATGTAGCAAGATTAAGATCTATATTAGTAAACTGGAACTGAAGCCACTTTACCATTAATGTTACAAATCTTCAGCTAAGCTAAGATGTTGCTTCTCGAGATTTCATACGGCTTTTGCATGTAACGGCTTATTAATAAAACTTTTGAACTGTATTTATAAGTAACCAATCAAACAACCTTAGAGACTAACTACTACATATCATCTTCCAACATTTGTTGTACACTGGGCCTATTTAGAAGATAATTACATGATATGTATAAATACTTGTACTCATGAAATGTACAGCAAAACAGAACAGCCGTACTGCGAACTAAACAATTATGCCATAAATTCCTATGACGTGTACAATATATAGCAAAAGTCTAAGAAACTTTGCGGTGGCTGCATCTGATTGTACGGTTTCTTCAATTCCTGGCTAGTTACTATCCGGCATACCCATCCCTTCATGTACCATTCGCCTCATACAATCTTGCACGCCCAATTCAATTTCAATGCCATCTTTAGTTGTCCTATCATTATTATCATTCTGATACGCCGAAGTGTACTCTTCCCCATGCCAAGTCCAATTCTTGTAATCTTTTTGAAATCCCACTTCAATACAATGTGATTTCACAGTTGCACGGTCTTTTTTGTAATGATTTGAGCATTTTTTACAAGGATAATATATTTCTTTAGCACCAAGAAACTTTTTTGAGAATGCAAAATCGAGGAAGTAGTCAATCCCAGACATATACTCATTTGAAATCCGGTTACCCAAATCAATCCATCTTTTGTCCATATATGACTTAATATTTTTTACGTTAAAATACAACCTATATATAAGACTGAGAGACACAAATTTTAGAATAAAAATAAACTCATAAACAAACATAGTCTAAATATGTACAACTTTTGGCTCGATGGATAATATACATTGTTGGAGCCTAGCCTATTAGTCGAGCTTGGGCCCATGATATAGTATAATCCCATGACAACATTCATTCGTTCTCTCTCACAAGCCCCCCCCCCTAATTGAGAAGCTAATAATATGTAAGCTTTTCTTTTCAATAAATCTAGTTACCAATCCTAACTCCCACCACCACCTAGACACACATGCACACCAACAAAAATATCTATTACAACAGTGGACAGAGAGTGACATACACTCAATATAGGAGGGAGGGAGAGAGAGATACCCTAAGAACAGTAGTTCTTTTGACTTAGGTAAGAGGAAGCATATTTATTACCAAATGTAGGCTGTCAAGAGCATATGCTTTAGAGAGAGAGAGTACAAAAGTACGAAGAAATATATCAAAAAAATAATCACAAACTTAAAATTGACCTTGCTTAAGATTTTGTGCTGAATCCTAACAAAGTAACTCCACTTCACAATGGGAGTATTAGATGATGATCACTATTTTTTAATCATTATACCTAATCGGATTCTTGAATCTGACAAAGTGTTGCAAACACACTAATAATTAATCATCACTGCTCAAAACTTAAGAAATGCACAAAATGAAAAGCTTTCAAATCCTGTATTGTCACACAAAAAAAATATTAAAGGTTTTTTTTTTTATTTCATTCTTTCATTTCCATCAACAGATCACACACAAAACCCTGAAATCAAGAAACTTCCCTTACACATACCCTTTCAAATCCTTGCCATGATTTAACATATAACAGTCAGTTAACAAATATACATTCAAATAATTATTCAAAAATTCAAAAAAAAAATATAAAAACAAAACCCATCACAAAAAGGCATCAACTACAAATAATTAATCAAAAATTCAAAAAAATATAAAAACAAAATTAAATTTCTTTAAAAAAATAAAAACTGATAGTTAGGTTTACCTGGCGCTGACAACACCCAAGAAGAGCTTCAAGAAATCTCAGGTCACAGCTGCAAGAAATCACAATAAAGACCCAAGAAGCTTCAAAAACACAAACAAGAGGTTTCAAGAACCCACCACCAAGAACAACAAAAACCAGAAATTAAAAGCAATTCAGAAAAGGGGGAAGAAATGTATACCTGATTCGTTGTTGATTGAAGAAAACACGATCGCTATGGTGGTCACCGGCGGCGTTGCAAATTGCCCTAGAGGAGAGAGAGAGAGAGAGAAAGACAATTGTTTTTTGCGCGAACTGAGAGTGGGAAATTTTGGGTTCGCGGTATTTATTAATATTTACGGCGGATATTATACACCGCCGTATATAATTATAATATTTACGACGGACGCATGTCAACCGCTGAATATAATGTACTATTTACGGCGGACGCGTGTCAACCGCGGAATATAATTAACTAATTACGGCGGCTACTTATTTACCGCCGTATATAACTTAAATCTCAAATATGTAGACGTCAAATGTACGTATATAAAGTATATACGGTGGCTTGAGTCCGCCGTATATAACAAATATATACGGCGGTTGTGTATACCGTCGTATATATTAGATATATACGACGGACGCGTGTCTTCCGCCGTATATAACTATTATATACGGCGGACGCGTATCACCCGCCGTAAATGAGTGCCGTAAATAACCAACTTTCTTGTAGTGTGAGAACCATTGGATGGCAGTCAAGACGATCCTTAAGTACTTAAGAAGGACAAATGATGCGTTCTTGGTCTTTGGAGGGATGGAAGATGATCTTGTTATAAGAGGTTACACAGATGCAAGCCTCCAAACCGATAAGGATGATTTCCGATCGCAGTCGGCATTTGTGTTTATGCTTAACGGAGGTGCGATATGTTGGAAGAGTTCCAAGTAGAGTACTATTGCTGAATATACAACTAAGGCCGAATATATAGCGGCATCCGATGCAGCTAAGGAGGCAGTTTGGATCAAGAAGTTCATTAGTGATCTGGAAGTTGTTCCAAGCATCACTAATCTGGTGGAACTTTATTGTGACAATAATGGTGCCATTGCGCAAGCAAAGGAACCAAGGTCTTATCAGTGACCCAAACACATACTTAGACATTTCCATCTCATTCAAGAGTTCATTGATAGGGGAGACGTTAATATATACAAAGTATCAACCGCTGATAACATTGGGGATCCTCTTACAAAGCCCCTCTCATAAGCAAAGCATGATGGTCATGTTAGGTCCATGGGTATATGATACATAGATGGAGCCTAGTGCAAGTGGGAGATTTTTGGTGTAATGCCCTAGACGTTTATTTATGTTTGACTTATAACTTAAACCGCTATGTAATCGCCTTTATCATTTATTATAGAGATTGTTTATTTGTATTATTACATGTTTGCATGTTTATTATAATAACATGTGTCCCTAGTTATTGTGAATAACTATTATAAGTTGGTAATGGATAATCATAGGAGATGATTATATGCATATGATGCACATTACACTTATGGGTACTTGCTAGAGAACAAGTACTGGGACATGACTTACCGATGAGATTTATAATGTGGTCTATAGTCATACATGTCATGATTAAATCTCATGATAGTTGTGTCATTGAGTCCTTTGTACCTGAGATTATCATCATCTTCCACACAATGAACATCGTGTATGATGTAGTCTAACACTATCTTTAATAGGATAGCAATAAGGTCTATGTTGGCACGATTGGATTCTTGTAGGAAATAATTATAAGTCAAGATGGGATTTGTCCCTCTCGTTAAGAGAGATGTTTGCTTGGGCCCCTCGATGAATAGTGTGGTGAAATGTGTGGCCACACTCAAGAGATTTGATAGAGATCAAATGCACTTGGATTATCAACATATTCGAAATCGAGAATGCATTGAACAAGATGAGTTGACATGGACCATGACTTATGTTCAATATGACATCGTGGACAAAGGGATTATGACAGTGATCTATCGAGGAATCAAGCTTTGATGTTATATTTAATTAGGTGGACATAATGACTTGCTAGAGGTCACTTATGTCTTGTGAGGATGATGTTTCAACTCACTACCAACATAAAATATAATTCTTAAGGGGTCACACACAAAGAACAAATTTGACATTGGCTGAAAATTGGAAATTGGATTTCTGGACGCTTGATTGAATCGTAGGGTTGTACCATGCGGTACATCTTGTCTCACCTGGACAAGTTTCTGTTCATACTCCAAATTTTAGACCGTAGCGTTGTAACGCGCGGGACACGCCACTCTCGCGCAGGACAAGCCTTCTGTTGGGCTCAGGTTTTTGCTAGGAAAAGGACTCTTTTCCCTAAGGGTTAGGGATACTTATAATGTATAAACAGAACTCTTTTGCCTCAGCCAACCTAGAAATTTTTTGAGTTTTAGAAACACAAAAATATTGATTTTGATTGAGAATCAAAGATCAAATCAACCCCAAATCAATTCCAAATCAGCCATTGATTGTTGAATATCGATTCAACAATCGGAGGATCATCTAAGCAATCCTACAAGAATTGTTCTTGGTTCGTTCGCGTGTGGATTACCGATAGAGGGTGATTACTTTATCACCAAAAGCTTGAAGACTTGCAATCGTTGATTCATCACAAGGCCTAGATCAAGGAAGAAGATTGAAGGTTCATCATCAATTCAAAAGTTTGAATCTAAGATCTGTTTTGATCATCAAAATCGCTGTTAAGGTATGTGAAATCTATTCCAAATGATTTCATCTCTTCATGCTAGATAGATTAAAGGGCTAGGGTTTTTGTTGTTTTTCAAAGTTCTTCCGCAGCGTTTGTAACCCCAAAATCCAACAAATATAATCATAATAAGATATATAATGATTAAATATACAAATTTTCCATCACATCCCTCTCTTGCACAAGTACTATCTTGCTCATCATTGGATTTATCAGGCAAAGATACATCTAGTGGATTATAGGACGATTCACCATTCTAATCATTATTGTTATCATAGATATCCATATCATGATAGCCTCTTGGTGGTGGTCTCACAACAACTTTCCAATTAGATGTTTTGCTTTCTCTCTAGTAGAATACTTGTGAGGCTTATGTTGCTAGTATAAAAGGATCTCCTTTAAATTTTTATTGAAATTGATCAAAGTTGACTAATGTAAATCCAACTTCAACCTTCACTCCATGGTAAATATTTTCCCAATCACACTTAAATAATGGAATCTGAAAAGTTAGAAAGTCCAACTCTATAATGTCACGCAAGATCCCGTAGTGACCTATTATGCTACTACTACATTGGTCATTGCCATTTGGCACAAATTGACGTATTGTAGTAGCTTTAAGTGAAACACCACTATTCTATTTGGACTTTTCAGTGTCCTTGGTGTGAAATCGAGAACCATTTATTATATACCCAGAATATGAGAGTGCTTCCCTTCTAGGCCCATACCATAACCACTTTATTGTTTCAGAAACTTCTACTTCACCTGAGGCCCTTTGATCTTTAACCTGTATATTTATTTTACATAAATAACATATGTATTCACAATGTATAAACTAATAAAATCTAATAAATATGTAAAAAACCTTATTCGAAAACCAATTAGAGAAAGTGTCTAAATGCATCTTTGAAAGTTCTTCTTCAGATAGATCAGTATGTATCATCTTCAACTCTTTCATACGCATCCTAAAATAATGAAAGAGTGAAAATTATTCCTAAGAAACAAACTAGACAACTTTGCATTTAACTTAAATAAACTTACTCTTCATATGGTTCCATTTCTGCCGTATTAAACAACATATATCGATGACCATTCTGCATATATTCATTAGACAATGTAGTATGCTCTCCTTTAGAAATTGGTCATCCTTCAAATGTTTTTACATCTTGATGCTCCTCATTATGTTTATGTGCTTCAAATAATGCAGAGCCTTTTTTGATGTACTCACAACAAAATCTTATAGACTCTTCTGTAAGATAGCCTTCACATATGCATCCTTTTGGTCGTGCAGGATTTCTAACATATTCCTTGCACGTCTTCATAAATCAAAAAAGATTGAATACAAATTAGGGAGGAAAATATATTTCAAGCTTATTATCAAATAATGAATTAATAGAATTTGAATAGCTTTCAACTGGATACATCCAATGGAATTGATTTGGTCCATAAAGACGAGTTTCTCATCCTAAATATATTGTCAAGTTAACGAAGAACGAAGGAGGAAAATATCTTTCAAGCATGCACAATGTCTCAATTATCTCCTCTTCTGCAGCTTCAATTTTTTCTATGTCAACTACTCTTTGGCTTATATCATAGAAAAAAGAACAAAAATGAAGTAATGCATTTCTTGGCCCTTTTGGTAAAATTCCTCTCAATGTGACTGGCAATAACTGTTGCATCAATACATGGTAATCCTGGGACTTGAGTCCAAGTATCTTGTCATTTTGTGCAAAATAGTTCACAATATTTGAGCTATACCTGTCGGGAACTTTCATATTTCTTAGTCGCCAATAAAATTTCTCCATCTCAGAACTAAGTTAAAGTATGTTGGCCTGGTGGAAGGAGTATCTTATCATTCTCGCCAAGCCTTGGATGTAAGTCTGACCGAATTCACATACTTTCAATGTCTTTGCGAGCATTATGGCCATCTTTTGATCTTCCTTTTAAATCAAGCAAAGTGCAAACTAAACTCTGACAACTATTTTTTTCAATGTGCAATAAATCCAAACAGTGGTGTACCAGTAAATGCTGAAAAGAAGACATTTTTATTAGTTATCAACTATTAACTATATCATTATCTTTAATTAACATTAAAGTACAAAAAAATTATACCTCGTAGTAGGGCAACTAATTTTTTTTTGATTTTTTCTTTCAAATAAGGACCTTAACTTTCTTCTTTTTATTCTTCCTCTTCCTTTTCTTGTTTCTCTTACCTTTTGACCTTCCTTGTCTTGGTTCTTCATCATTGCTCATTTCATCATATTTTCCAAAATCATTTTCAATCCCACTAACAACTCCTAAAATCTCAGAACCATACAATATAGGAGGCTTTCCCCTCTTCTTATGTGTTCCATCAAACCAGCTCTTTTTCTTTCGGTAAGGATGATTGGATGCAAGAAATTGTCGATGACCCATATACGCACATTTACTATCAATAAACGGCCCTTTGAGGCGAATGTCGCATTTTATTATCCTTATTATGATGACTGTTATGCCACAATAGCTGTTCATAATTATCCAATGATCTATACATCCTTCTAAATCTGGGAATTATTGGAAAGTATCTCAACACCTTGGCTGGTATCCCCTTTTTAATTTTACGCTCATCTCCTTTTCCTACCATTTTCCACCTAGATTTCCCACACCTAGGGCAATTGTCTAGATCTACTAGGTCTTTTCTAAATAGACAACAATCATTAACCCATGCATGTATTTTTTCGTAACCAAGTCAAACGTCTTAAGTTTTTTTTTTTTTTGCAGCATAAGTGGAACTAGGAAGTACATTATTTTGTGGCAATATGTCACCTAAGATTTTGAGAAGCTCAATAAATGCTTTGTCATAAATACCGTTACCAACTTTATGTTTGAAAAGCACAACCAATGCTGTCAACTTTGTATAGTCAATGCAACCCGTATACAAGGGAGTTTCTGCATCTTCTAATAATTTTGAAACCCCATATCTCCCATTCCTTCAATATAATTTGGAATCTATTCCTCATTTACACGGGCATCAACGAACATCTTGTATGTATATGATATATCATCGAGATCACATGTCATTTTGGAGGAAGTAGTGGGACGTTCTTCCCCGTGAAAAATCCAAACATTGTATGTCTTATCCATCCCAAACATAACCAAGTGTGAGACTACATCATCACTAGTCTGGTAATCCATATTTCTGCATCGAGTACAAGGACATCGAATTTTAGAGGGATTTCCTAGCCTTTCCAAACTTACGGCTACAAAATTTCTTACTCCTTCCCTATAATCTGTAGTTGGCCTACAAACAAAATTAAACATATTGCATAGCTAGCACAAAACAGCACGCAATTACCAAACTACTCTTTGAGCTTAGACTTAAAACCTCGACAGATTCACCCACGCTTTATCCATCTAATACGAATTATGAGTTCACCGAGAACGCTACAAGAGTTAATAATATTATGAGTTCACCGAGAACACTATTTTGACAGGCTGTAAATGTAATAAATGGATAAGCAGCAACGAGACAAGATTTAAAAAGTACTAATGGAATAAATCAGACGTAGTAATACATATGATACTTTTTAGTTTATATCTAAAAGAGCACATATTGAAGTTTAACATTGTCTCCATCTTCTTGACAATTTTTTCTATTGCGAGTAGATTCTTCCAAAAGGTTTACCAAAAAAGTAGCAAGAATAGTGGGATAGAGGGAGTATAATGGAACAATAAAAACCTTAATAATAGTAACCATCAAACATGTTAATATCTTTAACAACTAATAACAAAAGATCATTCATTTAACACACCCACTTAAGGTTACTGATAGTAACCAGCTACCAATTTTTCAAGCTATAACAATATCAATTCTATTTCTCCCAATCAATGTTAAACCAGCAACTATAAAGTAATGGTAGCAGTAATACTCCTTCTCAGTAACCTAGTCTCGCCGAAATTGACAGACAGACATAAAACCTCAAATTGAAATTGACAGACGGACATAGAACCTCAAATTGAGCAAAAAAATCAGACAAAGTGAAATTAGGATTTTTTCAGACCAAGTGAAATTAGGTAGCGATGGTGGAGGCAGAGTAGACTTGTTAGAGGGAGAAAGAGAGAAGTTGATTTGTGGGTTAAGAGAAACAAAGAGGCACTGGGTTAAGAGAAAGAGAGAAAATGGGAGAGAAATTTCACCTGTAATTGTTGACGGACGAAAGTAATTGCTACCGGATGAAAGTTGCCGTTGAACTAGGTAACGATGGTGGAGGTAAAGTAGCCTTGTTAGAGAGAGAAAGAGAGAAGTCAATTTGTGGGTTAAGAGAAACAAATAGGCATTGGGTTAAGAGAAAGAGAGAAAATACCTTGCTATCGGATGACGTTGAATGGCGGAGCAATGGTGGAGGCGGAGTAGCCTTGTTTGTTAGAGAGAGAAAGAGAGAAGTCGACTTGTTAGAGAGAGAAAGATAGAATTCGAGATTTGTGGGAGAAACAAAGAAGGTGCCGGAATGAATAATATTTTGGGGAAATCATTCCACAACGTTTTTCTGGAAAACGTTGTTGTACCTTCGTCCACAACGTTTTTATGGAAAACATTGTTATACAATGTACTCATTGACAACATTTTCTGGAAAACGTTGTTGTACGTTGAACTAAGTCACAACTTTTCTTTGGAAAATGTTGTCACCTCTCAATTACCACAACATTTCTTTTACAAACATTGTTATAATGATAATTTTACAACGTTTGCGCTAAAAACGTTGTAAAAATCAGTAAATAACAATGTTTTTTAAGAAACGTTGTTAAAAAACGTTAATTAACCTTTTTTCTTGTAGTGAAACAAGTAAATAGAAACAAGTTATTCAATTTACTAAAGTTGGAACCCTTGTATTTATAGTTATCCAAGACATGATGGCCAAGAAAGAAGAGTTGCAAGCTAGGTAAGAATCAAAGACTTTATTTGATTAGTATTCAAATCTCTGAGGAAGGTTCTATGAAGTCACAAATAAAGGTAAATCCCGGATTAGATGTGTAGGAATCAAGAAAGAAATTGAGACGAAGAAGGAAAGTGAATTAGATCACATTCTGGAGAGGTTGTGTCGTACGAGACAAATAGTCTCGTACGAGGCATGCATTACAGATTTACGTTTTTCCCTCTCTCTCTATCCCGTTAGTCAGTTAAGTCAAAAAAACAAAGAAGTTAATTAGAAACTTAACGAAGCATGACAAAACTAGTAAGTCTTCATACATAAAGTCGAGAAAAATAGTAGTTTAATCATGTATAATTAGTTGAGAATGAGGTGTCTACGAGGAGGCATTTAAAGTTTCTCAAATTGGGGATTTAGTGTAATGGGAGAAGTCGATGGTAGCGCAGGGTCGTTCCTAATTTGTTGGGCCTTCGGCAAATTCAAATAAAGAGCCCCACATGTATTAATATATTTTTTTTCAAAATTTAAATGTTTTTTGTACTTTCAAAATATATATGCATATATATATATATGTATATGTATATATAAATATATATATATGTATATATAAATATATATATATATATATGTATATGTATATATAAATATATATATATATATGTATATATAAATATATATATATATATATATATATTTATATATATATATATATATATATATATATATATATATGTATATATATTTATATATACATATATATATATTTTATATATATATATATATATATATATATATATATATATATATATATATATATATATATATATATATATATATATATATATATATATAGAAGGTTCTTCATCTAAATAGTCTAGTATACTAAGAGCTTGATTCTTTCTAAGATCTAAAAGACTAAGACATGCTTGATTTGTTGCATTATGTTGATACCAATTAGGGGGTATGGCAGATTTTTTGGGTTTTCGTTAAACCACTATAAAATAAATTAATTACATAAAAATATGCTACAGTAAAAGCTACAGAAAAATTGATTTTAACATTACTATGGTACGTGGCTTTGTGGACATCTCACGGTTCATCACTGAAAGTGAGAAGTATTCTAGCCTATATACCAATAATATTATTGCTATAGTAAAATTTAAAAAATATATATATATCTATAGTATAAATGGTAGTTGTCCACCTCACCATGTGAACAGTACTATGAATAGTGCCAATTGCCAAATTTCCCATTTTGCCCTCACTAAGTTGTCCCTTTCCCATTTTGCCCTTAAAAAATAATTTTTTTTAAATTAAAAAAAAAAAAACGTGTCCTCGAACACGGGCTTTTACTAGTATATATATATTATAAAATTTAATTGAAAGAGGAAGAAAATGATGAATACTTACAAAATGGAGGAGAGGAGGAGAAGAAGAGACAACGATGGAGAATGAGGCACACCAGAATTAACAGCAGAAAATATTGAAAATACTCTTTTTTTTATATGTGGTAAGGGATATATTATGAAGAACAAAAGGAGAAGTAAGGAACTAAGTTAGGATACTAAGGGAATGGGAATGAGGTTTAAGACGCCATATAGAGAGAGAAAGTGAATTTTTAATTTCTCTTAATATGCTCGTGTTTATAAATGAGAGTTAAGAGGGTTTATATAACCCTTAAAAGGTAAGAAAACGCGTAAAGAATCTAACAATGGGACCTACTGTTAGTGTAAACTGCAGATGATATCGTAGATGATTTCTCAGATTCTAGATTATATCGCAGATGATTTCCTGTGCTGGAATTTACATAGTTGTATATTTATCATTGATTAAGTAATGGAATAATGTGCTAATATAATCTGTATAGTCTTTGGTGTATGTCCATATTTCAGGTTGCAATATGATTGGAAAATGAGCTAGAAACATGGGAAATTTAGAAAAGAAAGATTTATGCATAAATAACATTTTATGCATAAATCGTCCAAGACCTTCTTTGAGTTAGCAAATATTAAAAACGTGGGAAGACTTATTCAAAGAGTTTGTTGCTGATTCAAAGAGAGTACAACATGGATAAATCTTGGGAGAACAAGGTGTTAAAGCTTGGACTTGATGATCAAACAACACGGTTGCTATTCTGAAGGAAAGTGGGTGCTTAAATTGAGGAACACTCCAACCACTTCCCCACTCTCCCTCAATGACCAAGGTAGCCCCAAGGCTGTTTATTTGAGTATACTTCAAGTAATTTGAAGACTATAAATATTCTTGGAAGGTTTCATTTGAAGACATACCAAGATACGCCATTCCATACACACCTTCGAAGCATTAGAGATAGAGTTCTTTGTTTAGTTCTTTTCATCCTTCCTCCATTGTAATTTTGCACTTGATTACATTGGTATCAAGTTGTGTGAAGGCTAGGATAGGATTTCGTTCTTTATCTCTTGTTCCATAGAGCTCAAAGTGTTATAGCCATAGGGAATATTTCGGCTTTGTAAATTCATTGTTCATAGTGATTATAAAGTCTTGCCTAAGAGGCATCCTCAAGTTATATTTATATTACTTGAGAAAAATAATTTTGGTGTCATTATTCCGCTGTAATCTCTTTTACAAAATTGTTTTATTTTCAAAGTGTGTGTGTGCTATCCCAAGTGCTATCGTTGGTGCTGTTATCACCTTGGATATCACTTGTGATTCTGGCCGTGAAAATTTCAATTGGTATCAGAGCAGGTCACTTGACGATACTAAGTGCTTGGTCTAGGTGTCATTGTTGGGTTTTATGGGTCCATGCGCAGCGGAATTAGCATATAAATAACACAAAACCCAAGAGCCCTAAGATCCGTTCTATACGATTAAATTGAATTCCTATGAGATAGAATTTACCAACCTGAATTGCTTTCCGTTCTTGAGCTATCGAACAATCTATCAATGTGATTTTGAATCACAAACTTCGATCTTCAAAGACTTGAATCTTCAGATTCGAACTCTAGGCCTTGATTGTCG
Organism: Adenophora triphylla var. japonica; assembly: GCA_022495995.1. NCBI lineage: Eukaryota > Viridiplantae > Streptophyta > Magnoliopsida > Asterales > Campanulaceae > Adenophora > Adenophora triphylla. Next base: position 16,360 of record JAFEMH010000184.1, read on the forward strand.
TACGAGCGAAGACCCTCTAGTAGTATCCACACCTTTGAATGAACCAAGAACAGTTCTTGAGGATTGCTAGTGTTGGGTTTTATGGATCCATGCGCAGCGGAATTAAGCATAAAATTAACACAAAACCCAAAGCCCTAAGATCCGTTCTATACGATTAAATTGAATTCCTATGAGATAGAATTTACCAACCTTAATTGCTTTCCGGTCTTGAGCTATCGAACGGGTAATTATGTGATTCGTAATCACAAACTTTTGATCTTCAAATCTTCGAATCTTCAACTTCTTTGGATCTTCAGATTTGAACTCTAGGTCTTTGATTTCTTTGAACAAAATTAAGACCCTCTTTTGGTAATCCACACAAATATGAATGCCGAGAACGATTCTCGGGTTGGGAATTGCTAGATTCCTAAAACTTATGGAAGAATATTGAGAGGACTTTTGATTGTGAATTTCTATTGAAAAATTCGGCTAGACCATTAGGGTTGACAGACCTCTCATATTTATACTACATTAGCATTAATATGTTTCCTAATCGAATTAGGAGACCAGGCTATCAATCCGCGTCTGGTGGCTAGTTATGTCGCGTGACATAAATAGCTAGTTTACAGAAACTTTCAATCATTCTTCCTTTTGTTCAACCAATTCATTCTATTTGTGTGTGACCCAATAGGATTGTATTATGTTGGCAATAAGTCCGATCATATCGACCCTCATAAGACATAAGCGGACTCTAGCAAGCCATTATGTCTACCCAAATAACACAACGTAAGAGTTCACGTTTCCAATGGTACACATCCATTTCTCCCTTTGTCTCACGATGTTATATTGAACAGAAGTCATGGTCCACGTCAACTTGTATTTGTTCAATGCTTTCTCGATCTTGAGTATAATGATAGTCCAATCGTATTGGGGTGTGGCCACACGCTTTCATCATTATCACTCATCGAGGGGCCCAAGCAAAACATCTCTCTTCCGAGGGACAAATTCCATCTTGACTTATCATCCTTTCCATCATGAATCCGATTATGCCAAAGATAGCCTTTATAGATATCGTGTTAAGATACCGTTTGACTAAAATCAAACATAACTTTTCATCACATGTAAGGTCATGATAATCTCAAAGTCTAGGGACTAAATGAAGTGACCATATGAGATTTAATTATGACATTTGACCATGACATAAATCTCATACGGGTCAAGTCCACCACTTGTTCTCTAACAAGTACCCATAATTTCAATGTACATCTCTATGCATATAATCATCATATGATTATCCATTGACAATTATACTAATTATTCTCTTAATAATTAGGGACGGAGATTATTACAATAAATATGCAAACTATATAATAATCAAATAAAGATGATACATAACGGTTTTCAGTTAAACATAACTAAAGCCTAGGGCATTACACCAACAGTCTCCCACTTGCACTAGGCTCCATTTATTTATCGACTACTCATGGATCTAACATGCCCACCATGCTTCGCCTATGCGAGGGTCTTTGTTAGTGAATCCCTTATGTCATCATCGGTTGATATTTTGTATATCTTAACGTCTTCTCATTCTTTATGAATTCCTCGAAGAACGCTCTAAGTGAGTGTTTGGATCGTCAGTTGTGACCTTGGTTCTATTGTTTGCACAATTGGCACCACTATTGTCATAACAAAAGTTTCACCGATTAGTGATGCTTGGAACATTTCCAAAACACTAATGAACTTTTGATCCAAACTGCCTCTTTTAGCCACATCATATGTTGCTTAAAATTTGGCCTTAGTAGTAGAATCGGCTACAATTTCTGCTTGGAACTTTTCAATCGAAACTGCACCTCTTATAAGCATAAACACAAATCCTAATTGTGATTTTAAAATAACTTTGTTAGTTTGGAAGCTAGCATCTATGTAACCCTTACAACAAGATTAACTTCCAATCTTTCAAATCCCAAGAACGTATCCTTAGTTCTTCTTAAGTACTTAAGGATCATCTTGACTGCCATCCAATGGTTTATATCAGGATTAGATTGGTATCGACTCATCATGCTTAGAGCATATGAGATGCCGAGTCTAGTATAAATCATGGCGTACATGACAGATCCAAATGCCGAAGCATATGGAACTTCATTCATTTCCCTTTTGCTCATCAGTTGTAATAAGACAATGAATATTGCTAATGAGAAATACCATGACACATTGACAAGCTATTCTTCTTAGACCCTTCTAAGAATCTTGTCAATGTGAACACTTTGACTCAAACCAATTTATCCTTCTAGATCTATCTCTATAGATCTTGATGCCAAGGATGTAAGCGGCTTCACCCATATCTTTCATTGAGAAACCTTTCTTTTGACCAAGACTATGACATTTTAAGTATCGGAACTTGTTTTTACAATGATTAAGATATCATTGTAATAAACAATAGAAATAATACCACGCTCCCACTGAATTTCATGCATACACAAGGTTCATCTTCGTACTTGATAAACTCAAACTCTTTGACCAATTCATCAAAACGAAGATTCCAATTCCTTTAAGCTTGCTTCAACCCATCTCATGGATCTTTGCAACATGCATACTCTATTTGAGTTTCTTGGATTGTCAAACTATTCGGGTTGTGTACTATACACATCCTTAATAATCTTTCCATTTAAAGAAAGTCGTTTGACATCCATTTGTCATATCACATAGTCACAATATGTGATAATGGCAATTGAAAATCTAACAGACTTCGACATTGTAACTGGCGAAAAAGGTTTCAACATAGTCAATACTATGAATTTGCCTAAATCCCTTTGCTACAATCCTTAGTCATGAAAGTATACACCTTCACATCCATGTCGGTCTTTGAAGACCTACTTGCACCCTTTAGTTTTTACACTTTTAGGTAGCCCAATCAAGTTCCAAACTTGATTGTTAAACATGGATTGTAATTTGGATTCCATGGTTCCTAACCATTTATCCAAATTAGGAGAGGACATCGCTTCTTGATAGCAAGTAGGATCGTCATTCTTTATGACTTCCACTTCATCACTTTCCGCAACGAGAAATCACTATTTCTTGAGTTCGGATCGTAACCTATCCAATCTACGATGGACTTGTGCATCTTGAACCGGTTCCACAACTCCTTTGTGAACTTGGTTCCGTCTCTACTCTTGAATCCATGTGATTTTCAGGTTCTTGAACTCTTTTCAAGATTAATTTTACTCCCACTAGATTCTTTATTGAGAAACTATTTCTCAAGAAACAAATCGTGTAGAGCAACAAACATTTTGTTCTCTTTGTGATTGTAAAATCAATATCCGAAAATAACCTTGTCAGATTTGGTGCTAACTTATAAGAGACAAGTCTCTTTACATATGATTCGCAACCCCAAATCTTCATGAAAAGACAAACTAAGTTTTCTTCCATGCCACATCTCATGTGGGGCCATAGGAACCGATTTAGTAGGGACTCGATTCAGTGTAATCGCATCATTTCTAATGCATATCCTCAAAAGGAATTAGGAAAGTCAACTTGACACATCATCGAATGAACCATGTCAAACATGGTTCAATTCCTCCTATAGACACACCATACAATGTGATGTTCCTGTGGAGTCAACTTTGAAACGATTTCATAGTTTTGAGATGATTGTCAAACTCTTGGCTCAAATATTCACCACCTCGATCTAATCGAAGTACTTAATTGTTTTACCAAGTTGTTTTGTATATCATCTTGAAATGTTCGAAACATCTCAAACGATTCACCTTTGGACTTCATCGAGATAGACATCGTCATATCTAGATAAGTCTTTAGTGAAATGTGATGAAATACCGAAGTCTTCCCCTAGCAATGCTACTTAACAGGTCCACATTACATCTCATGTATAATGACCAATAAGTCACTAGCCCTCCCACTACTCTTAGTGTAGGGTGGTCTACAGTCGATAATCCCAATAAATAAGATCCACATTCCTCAAATGATTTATGGTCATATGAGTCTAAAAGTCCATGTTAATGGAGTTTAGATATATGTTTCTTATTTATTTGACCAAGCCGGGTAATGCCATATGAACGCGTTGTTCATATTGTTTGGTTCAGAATACCCATTTATATTTTAGATATCTTCAATATTATTTTGTATCTCATCTTCAAGGATATGAAGACCATTCAATGACATATGCAACACAATAAGGCATATCATTAAATGAATATAAAACTTCTTATTGAAAATAAGAAAATTATATCTTTCATCATCCATTTAAGAAACGGAAATAATACAACTACTCAAATTCGAACGCAGTCATACTTATTCAAAAACAAGTACTACTTCACAAGGCAAAGTGACTTCATTAGTCCCTTATGGCTAATGTTGCAACTCTTGCTCCATTCCCATGCATAGGTTTAATTTACCTTATTTGAGTGGCTTTCTATTCTTTGTTCCTTGCACATTTAAACAAATGTGGGATCCAATCCTGTATCATATACCCAAGAACAAGAAGTCGAAGGGAAAATATCTATCATATAGATACTTGAAGTAGTAGCAATCATATTGCCCTTCTTCACCTTTTAGGCCTTCCTAATAAGCCTTGCAACTTTGCTTCCAATGACAATCTTATTGCAATGATAGCAAAATGCATCCTTTTGAGACACTTTGGGTTTGGCCTCTTCGGCTTTGACAACATTTGTCCTAGGTTTAGCAACTTTTGCTTTACCTTCTTTTCCTTCCTTTATGAACCCTTTTATTGTGTCAACTATTAACACAATTTGCGGATTGCTCCTTCTTTCATCATATGAATTGAGAGCCTTCACCAAAACATATATCTTTTGCCTAATTCGCATTTGGAACATTTCCTTTATGCGGTGTGCTAGAACAAAAGAATAGTTATCATGTGCTCAAGGTTCTTCATAAGAGCCTTTAAACATGGTGGCAAATACAAGGCAAGCAATATTGTCAGAATCATTACTATGTTTCTAATGTTGCTTCCTTATTTGCCCTTTGCAACATTTGCAATGGGTTCAGTAGGAACGGATTCGTCAAGAACGTACACATTATGTATTATTCCTTTCGAACTTTGTCCTTCATAAGGACGAATCGCAATTATCATTATGTAATGCTATTTCTACAACAAAATATACAAATTATATGAACACATATCAATATCAAGACATTTACCATTTAAGAGCAAATAATGTATTTTACAAATACTCCCACTAAATCATACACCTTCCAATGCAAATAAGCATAATATGCATTTAATGGGCTAAGATCCAACTTTAATTTAATCTCAAGTACGCTATGGCGTACCGCTCAAGATTAAACTAATTAGGTAGAAAACATCAATCATATCGTATATGACTCTTAGGATCTTTTATGAAATTTATTTAAGACATCATATGTCCAAGCATATTTTAATCTCATCTTATGCCTCGGGTCCAAAACCATTTTGATAACCCAATTAAGTTCATCCATTTTAAACGTATAGGAACCACCATTTCCTCATCTTGCTCGCATTCGAATAGAATCAAAGCACCTTGCTATGGCAAGCCTACCCAAAACTATCCGAATGGTCTCAAGTGTTTAATCATGAATTGGCATAAAGAACTTAAAAGTTAAATGAAGGTTCTTTAAAGGTAGATTATAAGCATATCGGAAAGATAGTCAAAATCATGCACCAGGTAAGTTCCCAGGAAGATAGGTGAGCCACAAGGACTTCTTAAGTACCAACTCTTCCTTAGACAGAACTCTCCTAGACATGCATAATTAGAAATCAGCTCTGATTTGGCAACATAATCACTACCTTTTATAAACAATCAGTTTCCTTTTAAATTTCGCATAATTATGACTTGTTTCCATAAACAATCATAAAATCCAAAATTTACAATGTCTAAATCTATACATATTAGGAAACTATGAATCAATGTTTCAACTAAACATCTAATAAAATTCTTAACACTTAAGAACAATTAATTCATGCATCGCAACAATTAACAAAAACACATTTGAATTAATTAAGCATGCATCATAAACAATGAATTAATCTAGCATAGCCCTATAAATTTTATTTCCAGAAATTTATAGCATCCAGATTAAGACATAAAACATCTCAGATTGCAAACACAATCACAGATTAGCAGAAAAATTAAACAAACTGATTCTGCCCAGATCCGGCTTATTATGTCGCGTGACATAACTAGCCAGTGGCTAGTTATGTCGCGTGACATAACTAGCCAGATAACCAGATTTCCACATGTGGCTAGTTATGTCGCGTGACATAACTAGCCAGTTCGCAGGATTTCCAGATTTCAATCAATTCAGATTACATGCAATTAAATCATATAAAACAACCCTTTTACAGATTTAATTCATCATAATTCGAAAACGTTTTTCACATTGTTTCACATAAACAATCAAAATTCTACCGCATACAAAAACATGCAACGAACATATAAACAATTTATATAATCATTCTAGCATGTTAATTCAAACTTAACCATACGAACGGGGCTCTGATACCACTGTTGGGTTTTATGGATCCATGCGCAGCGGAATTAAGCATAAAATTAACACAAAACCCAAAGCCCTAAGATCCGTTCTATACGATTAAATTGAATCCCTATGAGATAGAATTTACCAACCTTAATTGCTTTCCGGTCTTGAGCTATCGAACGGGTAATTATGTGATTCGTAATCACAAACTTTTGATCTTCAAATCTTCGAATCTTCAACTTCTTTGGATCTTCAGATTTGAACTCTAGGTCTTTGATTTCTTTGAACAAAATTAAGACCCTCTTTTGGTAATCCACACAAATATGAATGCCGAGAACGATTCTCGGGTTGGGAATTGCTAGATTCCTAAAACTTATGGAAGAATATTGAGAGGACTTTTGATTGTGAATTTCTATTGAAAAATTCGGCTAGACCATTAGGGTTGACAGACCTCTCATATTTTTACTACATTAGCATTAATATGTTTCCTAATAGAATTAGGAGACCAGGCTATCAATCCGCGTCTGGTGGCTAGTTATGTCGCGTGACATAATTAGCCAGTTTACAGAAACTTTCAAACATTCTTACTTTTGTTCAACCAATTCATTCTATTTGTGTGTGACCCAATAGGATTGTATTATGTTGGAAATGAGTCCGATCATATCGACCCTCATAAGACATAAGCGGACTCTAGCAAGCCATTATGTCTACCCAAATAACACAACGTAAGAGTTCACGTTTCCAATGGTACACATCCATTTCTCCCTTTGTCTCACGATGTTATATTGGACACAAGTCATGGTCCACGTCAACTTGTATTTGTTCAATGCTTTCTCGATCTTGAGTATAATGATAGTCCAATCGTATTGGGGTGTGGCCACACGCTTTCATCATTATCACTCATCGAGGGGCCCAAGCAAAACATCTCTCTTCCGAGGGACAAATTCCATCTTGACTTATCATCCTTTCCATCATGAATCCGATTATGCCAAAGATAGCCTTTATAGATATCGTGTTAAGATACCGTTTGACTAAAATCAAACATAACTTTTCATCACATGTAAGGTCATGATAATCTCAGGTCTAGGGACTAAATGAAGTGACCATATGAGATTTAATTATGACATTTGACCATGACATAAATCTCATACGGGTCAAGTCCAGTCACTTGTTCTCTAACAAGTACCCATAATTTCAATGTGCATCTCCATGCATATAATCATCATATGATTATCCATTGACAATTATACTAATTATTCTCTTAATAATTAGGGACGGAGATTATTACAATAAATATGCGAACTATATAATAATCAAATAAAGATGATACATAACGGTTTTCAGTTAAACATAACTAAAGCCTAGGGCATTACACCAACAACTAGATCCTTAAACCCTAGAAGGAATATTGAGAAACCTTTTGTGATTTTTCCTTAGAAAATTCGGCTAGCAACTAGGGTTTACAGAGCTCATATTTATACTACGTTAGTATTAGTATTTGTTTCCTAATCGTATTAGGAAACAGTCTGTAAACCGCCTTTGTGGCAAGAGTAGTCGTGCGGCGACATGTGCCATTTGGCTAGTTCTGTGGCGCTACAACTTAAGCCAGATCAGGAACTCTCAATTATCTTCCTTTGGTTTAACCAATTCATTCCAATTGTGTGTGACCCAATAGGATTATATTATGTTGGCAATGAGCCCGATCTAATCGACCCTCATAAAACATAAGCGGACTCTAGCAAGCCATTATGTCTACCCAATTAATATAACGTAAGAGTTCACGTTTCCAATGGTACACTTCCATTTCTCCCTTTGTCTCACGATGTTATATTGAACACAAGTCATGGTCCACGTCAACTTGTATTTGTTCAATGCTTTCTCGATACTGAGTATAATGATAATCCAATCGCATTGGGGTATGGCCATACACTTTCATCATTATCACTCATCGAGGGGCCCAAGCAAAACATCTCTCTTTCAAGGGACAAATTCCATCTTGACCTATCATCCTTCCCATCATGAATCCGATCATGCCAAAGATAGCCTTTATAAATATCGTGTTAACATATCATTTGACTAAAATCAAACAAAAAATTCATCATATGTAAGTTCATGATAATCTCAGGTCTAGGGACGAAATGAAGTGACCATATGAGATTTAATTATGACATTTTGACCATGACATAAATCTCATACGGGCCAAGTCCAGTCACTTGTTCACTAACAAGTATCCATAAATTTAATGTGCATTTCTATGCATATAATCATCATATGATTATCCATTATCATTTATACTAATTATTCACTTAATAATCAGGGACAGAGATTATTACAATAAATATGCAAAATATATAATAATCAAATAATAAACTTTTCTATAATAAACGATAAAGATGATACATAACGGTTTTAAGTTAAACATAACTAAAGCCTAGGGCATTACACCAACAATCTCCCACTTGGACTAGGCTCCATCTATGTATCGAATACTCATGGACCTAACATGACCATCATGCTTCTGCCTGTGCGAGGGTCTTTGTAAGTGAATCCCTAATGTTATCATCGGTTGATACTTTGCATATCTTAACGTCTTCTCATTCTAATGAAATCTTGAAAAACGTCTAAGTGAGTGTTTGGGTCGCTGTTGTGACCTTGGTTCCATTATTTGCACAAATGGTACCACAATTGTCACAACAAAAGTTCCACCGATTAGTGATACTTGGAACATTTCCAAAACACTAAATGAACTTTTGATCCAAACTGCCTCTTTTAGCTACATCATATGTTGCTAAAATTCGGCCTTAGTAGTAGAATCGGCTACAATTTTCTGCTTGGAACTCTTCCAATCAAAACTGCACCTCTAATAAGCATAAACACAAATTCTAATTGTGATTTTAATTAACTTTGTCAGTTTGGAAGCGAGCATCTATGTAACCCTTACAACAAGATTAACTTCCAACCTTTCAAATACCAAGAACGTATCCTTAGTTCTTCTTAAGTACTTAAGGATCGTCTTAACTGCCATCCATTGGTTCTCAACAGGATCAGATTGGTATCGACTCGTCATGCTCAAAGCATATGAGACGTCGGGTCTAGTACAAGTCATGGCATGCATGACAGATCCAAATGCCGGAGCATATGGAACTTCATTCATTCCCTTTTTTTTTGCTCATCAGTTGTCATAAGACAATGAGTATTGCTAAAGGAATCACCATGACCCATTGACAAGTTACTTTTCTTAGACTCTTCTAAGAACCTTGTCAATGTGAATATTTTGACTCAAACCAACTTATCCTCTTAGATCTATCTCTATAGATCTTGATGCCAAGGATGTAAGCGGCTTCACCCATGTCTTTCATTGAGAAACCTTTCCTTGACCAAGACTTGACAGTCTTATGCGTTGGAATTTCAGTTTTCCAATGAGAAAAATATCATTGTAATATAACAATAGAAATAATACTATGCTCCCACTGAATTTCATGTATACACAAGGTTCATCTTCGTGCTTGATGAAGTCAAACTCTTTGACCAATTCATAAAAATGAAGATTCCAATTCCTTGAAGCTTGCTTCAACCCATCTCATGGATCTTTGCAACATGCATACATTATTAGAATTTTTGGGATTGACAAAACTTCGGGTTGTGTACTATACACATCCTTAATAATCTTTCCATTTAAAGAAAGTCGTTTAACATCAATTTGTCATATCACACAGTAACAATATGCGATTATGGCAATTGAAATTCTAATAGACTTTGACATTGTAACTGGCAAAAAGGTTTCAACATAGTCAATACTATGAATTTGGCCAAATCCCTTTGTTACAATCCTCAGTCATGAAAGTATACACCTTTCCATCCATGTCGGTCTTGAAGACCTACTTGCACCTTTTAGTTTTTACACATTCAGGTAGCTTAATCAAGTTCCAAACATGATTATCAAACATGGATTGTAATTCTGATTCCATGGTTCCTAACTATTTATCCGAATTAGGAGTGGACATTGCCTCAAGATAGGAGTAGGATCGTTATTCTCAATGATTTCCACTTTATTTCTTTTCGATACGAGAAATCAATATTTCTTGTGTTCGGATCGTAACCTATCCGATCTACGATGGACATGTGCATCTTGAACCAGTTCCACAACTCTTTGTGAACTTGGTTCCATCTCTACCCTTGGTTCCATGTTATTTTCTGGTTCTTAAAATCCTTCAAGATTAATTTTACTCCACCTAGATTCTTTATTGAGAAACTATTTTTCAAGAAACGAATCGTACAGAGCAACAAACATTTTGCTCTCTTTGTGGTTGTAAGATTAATTTCCCAAAATAACCTTGTCAGATTTGGTCCTAACTTATCAGAGACATGTCTCTTCTTATAAGCTTTGCAAACTGTTGGGTGTTTTAACCTAACGATTTATTTAATATCCGCAAGCGCACGGGCTATTGTAATATAGCGGGTGCAAGTACGGGTCGATCCCACAGAGACAGGGTTTACTTTGGAAATATTTTTGTCTATAGAATTATAGAAAAGATTGGGGGGAAATTAAGTTTGATTTTAGAAAATAGAAGGAACATAAACAGAAAATTCTTTAATAAATTTCTTATAAAACGAAGCATTCTCGGGATTGAAAATCATACACATAACATTGTTCATCAAATTGTCATTGTCTTAGAAATATAGGTTTTCATATAAATCAAGGATGGTATGTTAGGCTTACACTACTTCTCACGGTCAAGGCAGTAGAGTTGTATTCTTCACTAATTATGTCCTAACTGTTTGAGATTTCCATTTATGTTATCCCCGCCCTGTCACAAATGGGCATTCCGGCTTATCTCTAGCTGACCATAATTAGTAAGAATCCATTAAGAACGAGAGTCAACATACTTTCCATTAAAGGAACATCCCTAGGCCGTTGAACTACTTTCGTGATCAATGGAACCTAGTTTCTTTATATGGTTCCGTCAATCAAGATTCTCCGCTAGGTACTTCTCTCAATTGACTGAATCATACAAGTTGGACGTCTCCAAAATGTAAGGCATTTAGAGAATAATATAGAGAAATTGTTTAGATGAAGATAGAAGACAAGACTTTTCATTTTTTAGATGATGAACATGTATGCTTTTGAGTTTCCAACCCCAAGAACAAGGGGGATTTACTCACTAGCCATCTAAAACATATAAGCAATTAAAAATAGAGGATAGAGTAAGAAGACTTATGATGAAAATAGAAGGCAAATGGCTGGAAAATAACGCTTCACTTTATTGCTTTCTCCAAAGTATTTCAAGAACAAAATATGAACTTTGATCCTCAAATAATCTTCGGAAATTGATCTCACAAGTATTTGTGTTTAATCTCTAATCACTATATTATGGAATATCAGTAAAAATTCTGTATATAAGACTGATTACAAAGGGTCTTTTTATAAGGGGGAGGGGACACTTCAAGAAGGTGCTTCCAAAAGGTGCCTTTTAGTCTGCAGTCACGTCCTTGCACGGCCGTGTCAAGGGTTTTGCACGGCCGTGCACCCTTGGCGCCAGTTTTGAATTTGAATTTGTAAGATTTGCACGGCCGATCCGAGGTTAGCTGCATGGCCGCTCCGAGGTTGGCACGGCCAGGGCCAGTTCAAGGCTCAGCCACTCCATGGTTTGGGGCCAAAAATGGCCTGTCATGGCCTTAAGTGCACGGCCGCTCTACCATTAGCTGCACGGCCGCTCCACCTGGATTTGGCTTTGTGTGTTCGTTTTGCTTGGTGTTCCTCCATGTCTTTCATCTCCAAGTATCCTTTTGATATAAAAAGGCCCTAAAACCTGTCTAAAAATGTATAAAACATACCAAAGGCGTAAAATCTAATAAATATGAAAAAGTAAGTAAAAATTACTTAAAATGAAATGAGAAGTGATGATTTATCCATGTAAAAGTATATAAAACTTAGGATAAATGACTATATAATAGTCACTTATCACAAACCCAAATCTTCTTGAAAGACAAACTAAGTCTTCTTTCATACCACATCTCATGTGGGGCCTTAGGAACCGATTTAGTAGGGACTCGATTCAGTGTAACCGCATCATTTCTAATGCATGTCCTCAAAAGGAAATAGGAAAGTCAACTTGACACATCATCGAATGAACCAAGTCCTACAAGGTTCAATTCCTCCTCTTAGACATACCATACAATGTGGTGTTTCGGGTGGAGTCAACTCTGAAATGATTTCATAGTTTTGAGATGATTTTCAAATTCTTGGCTCAAATATCCACCACCTCGATCTAATCGAAGTACTTAATAGTTTTGCCAATTTGTTTTGTACTTCATCTTGAAATGTTCGAAACATCTCAAACGATTCACCTTTGGACTTCATCAGACAGACATAGTCATATCTAGATAAGTCATCGGTGAATATGATGAAACACCAAAATCCTCCCCTAGCAATGCTGCTTAATAGTCCACATACATCTCATGTATAATGACCAATAAGTCACTAGCCCTCCCACTACTCTTAGTATAGGGTGGTTTGGTCAATAATCCCAATAAATAAGATCCACATTCCTCAAATGATTCAGAGTCATATGAGTCTAAAAGTCCATGTTAATGGAGTTTAGATATATGTTTCTTATTTATCTGACCAAGCCGGCAATGCCACATGAACGCGTTGTTCATATTATTTGGTCTAGATTTCCCATTTATATTATAGATGTCTTCAATATTATTTTGTTACTCATCATCAAGGATATGAAGACCATTCAATGACATATGCAATACAATAAGGCATATCATTAAATAAATATAAAACTTCTTATTCTCAATAAGAAAATTATATCCTTCATCATCCATATAAGAAACGAAAATAATACTCCTACCCAAATCCGAAACTTAGTAACATTTGTTCGAAACAAGTACTAGTTCACTAGGTAAATTGACTTCATAAGTACCTATGGCTAATGCAGCAACTCTTGCTTCATTTCTATGCATAGGTTTAATTTACCTTGTTTGAGTAGCTTTCTATTCTTTATTCCTTGCACATTTAAACAAATGTGGGATCCATGTTCGGTATCATATACCCAAGAACAAGAAGTCGAAAAAAAAATATCTATCAAATAGATACTTGAAGTAGTAGCAATCATATTACCCTTCTTCACCTTTCCTTCCTAAAAATCCTTTCAACTTTGCTTCCAATGACAATCTCATTACAATGGTAGCAAAATGCATCCTTTTGAGACACTTTGGGTTTAGCCTCTTCGGTTTTGGCAACTTTTGCCCTAGTTTTAGCAACCTTTGCTTTAACTTCTTTACCTTCCCTTTTGAACCCCTTTCTTGTGTTAACCATTAACACATTTGCGGATTGCTCCTCTTTCATCTCATGAATTAAGAGCCTTCACCAGAACATACATCTTTTGCCTAGCTTGCACATGGAACATTTTCTTTGTGCGTTGTGCTAGAACAAAAGCAGTTACCATGTGCTCAAGGTTCTTCATAAGAATCTTTAAACATGGTGGCAATTATAAGGAAAGCAATATTATTAGAATCATCAACATGTTTCTAATGTTGCTCCTTATTTTCCCTTTGCAACATTTGCAGTAGGTTCAGCAGGAATGGATTCATCAAGAACGTACACATTTGCCTAAGAACCATTCTTTAGGCTTCTAATCCAATCAGAATTATCTATACCGTTCCTTTCGAACTTTGTCCTTCATAATGACGAATCGCAATTTATTGTGTAATGCTACTTCTACAACAAAATATGCAAACTATATGAACACATATCAATATCAACACATTTATCATCTAAGAGCAAATCATGTATTTCATAAATACTCCCACTAAGTTATACACCTTCCATTGCAAATAAGCATAATATACATTTAGTGGGCTAAGATGCAACTTTAATTTAATCTCAAGTACGCTATGGCGCACCGCTCAAGATTAAAATTAATTAGGTAGAAAACATCAATCACATCGTATATGACTCTTAGATCTTTTATGAGATTTATTTAAGACCTCATATGTCTAAGCATATTTTAATCTCATCTTATGCCTTGGGTCCAAAACCATTTTGATAACCCAATTAAGTTCATCCACTTTAAACGTATAGGAACCACCATTTCCTCATCTTGCTTGCACAACGAATATAATCAAAGTACCTTGCTATGGCAAGCCCACCCAAAACTATCTGAGTGGTCTCAAGTGTTTTGATCATGGATTGGCATAAAGAACTTAAAAGTTAAACGAAGGTTCTTTAAAGCAGATTATAAGCATATCAACAAAGATAATCATAATGTACATCAGGTAAGTTCCCAGGAAAATAGGTGAGCCACAAGGACTGCTTAAGTACCAAATCTCTCCTTGACAGAACTCTCCTAGACATGCATAATTAGAATACCAGCTCTGATTTGCAACATAATCAATACTTTGTATACTGACTTGTTTCTCACAAACAATCAGATTCCTTTAAATTTTGCGTAAACTGACTTGTTTCTCATAAATAATCATAAAACCAAATTTTAATGTTTCAATTTAAACATTTAGGAAATTATAATTCAATGTTTCAACTAAACATATAACAAAGCTCTTAACACATAAGAACATATAATTCATGCATCGCAACAATAAAATCACATTTAAATTAATTAAGCATGCATAAACAAAGAATTAATCTAGCATAGCCCTATAAATTTAATTTCCAAAAATTTACAGCAACTAGATTAAAACATAAACATATCATATTATAAACATAATCACAGATTGGCATGAAAATTTAACAAATTGATTCTGTCCAGATCAGGCAAAGTCTGTCGCGTGACAGAAGCTTTCAGAAAGCCTGATCTGTCGCGCGACCAGACGAGTCCATCAGACTGCCCATGGCCAACTTTGTCGCGTGACGAAAGATGCCAGTTTGCAGATTTTTCAGCTTCAACCAATTCCAATCATAAAGCAAATAAATCAAATAAACAGCCTTTTACAGATTTAATTCAATATGAACAGAAAACAATTTTGGCACACTGTTTCAAAAACAATAAAAACTATCGCATACAAAAACATGCAACGAACATATAAACAATTTATATAAACATTCTAGCATGTTAATTCAAACTTAACCATACGAACGGGGCTCTGATACCACTGTTGGGTTTTATGGGTCCATGCGCAGCGGAATTAGCATCTAAATAACACATAACCCAAGAGCCCTAAGATCCGTTCTATACGATTAAATTGAATTCCTATGAGATAGAATTTACCAACCTTAATTGCTTTCCGTTCTTAAGCTATCGAGCAATCTATCAATGTGATTTTGAATCACAAACTTCGATCTTAAAAGACTTGAATCTTCAGATTCGAGATCTTGGCCTTGATCGTCGTACGAGCGAAGACCCTCTAGTAGTATCCACACCTTTGAATGAACCAAGAACAGTTCTTGAGGATTGCTAGATCCTTAAACCATAGAAGGAATATTGAGAAACCTTTTGTGATTTTACCTTAGAAAATTCGACTAGCAACTAGGGTTTACAGAGCTCATATTTATACTACATTAGTATTAGTATTTATTTCCTAATCGTATTAGGAATCAGTCTGTAAACCGCCTTTGTGGCAAGAGTTGTCGCGTGGCGACATGTGCCATTTGGCTAGTTCTGTCGCGCTACTACTTAAGCCAGATCAGGAACTCTCAATTTTCTTCCTTTGGTTTAACCAATTCATTCCAATTGTGTGTGACCCAATAGGATTATATTATGTTGGCAATGAGCCCGATCATATCGACCCTCATAAAACGTAAGCGGACTCTAGCAAGCCATTATGTCTACCCAATTAATATAACGTAAGAGTTCACGTTTCCAATGGTACACTTCCATTTCTCCCTTTATCTCACGATGTTATATTGAACACAAGTCATGGTCCACGTCAACTTGTATTTGTTCAATGCTTTCTCGATACTGAGTATAATGATAATCCAATCGCATTGGGGTATGGCCATACACTTTCATCATTATCACTCATCGAGGGGCCCAAGAAAAACATCTCTCTTTCAAGGGACAAATTCCATCTTGACTTATCATCCTTCCCATCATGAATCTGATCATGCCAAAGATAGCCTTTATAAATATCGTGTTAAGATATCTTTTGACTAAAATCAAACATAATATGTAAGGTCATGATAATCTCAGGTCTAGGGACTAAATGAAGTGACCATATGAGATTTAATTATGACATTTTGACAATGACATAAATCTCATACGGGTCAAGTCCAGTCACTTTTTCACTAACAAGTACCCATAAATTTAATGTGCATTTCTATGCATATAATCATCATATGATTATCCATTAACATTTATACTAATTATTCACTTAAAAATTAGGGACGGAGATTATTACAATAAATATGCAAAATATATAATAATCAAATAATAAACTTTTTCTATAATAAACGATAAGATGATACATAACGATTTTAAGTTAAACATAACTAAAGTCTAGGCCATTACACCAACAGTCATGGCTTATGTTCCTGCAAATCCAAACCAAAACGTCTTCCTGTTTTAGATGGTTCGAATTATGCATATTGGAAGATCCGTCTTCGCTCACATTTCAAATCAATTGATCTTCGAGCTTGGCGATCTATAGTTAATGGGTACTCTCTTCCACTTTTACCTCCAGATGAGGATGGTGATATCCAGGTTAAACCTGATACCGAGTGGACTAATGAAGAGAACACCCTAGCTAACTATAATGAGGAAGCTCTTAATGCTATTTTTGAGTGGGTTGACATGCACATTTTTAAACTTGTTCAAAATAGTTCCACAGCTAAAGAAGATTGGGATATTTTACAAAGGTTTTGTGAAGGTGATTCTAGTGTGCATGAAAACAAACTTAGAGGTCTTACTAGAAAATTTGAAAGGTTGAGAATGGGTGAAAATGATACCATTTCCTCTTATTTTGAAAAATTGTTTGACATTGCTAATGAGTGTCAACTTTTAGGTGAACCTTTTACAAATAAACAATTGATTTTAAAGGCTATTAGAACTCTCCCTAGGCGTTTTAATATAAAGGTTTCATCTATAGAAGAGGCACACAACCTTTCTACTATGGACATCAATTCCTTAATGAGCATTTAAAAATTTTTTGAGTCAAACCTTGCTGAGCAAAGTGAAGCTTCTAAAGGAAAGAGTGTTGCTTTAAAAGTTCAATCCTCTAGTTTATCAACTGATGAGGATGACAATTTTTATGAGGAATTAGGTGAAGATGCTAGTGTTGCCTTGCTTGCTAGGAAATATAACTCTATGTTACGAAAGTTTAACAAAGAAAATGTGCATGTTAAGGCTAAAGAGTAACAAACCAAGGTGTACAATTCAATGCCGAAGAGGACATTTTCATCTACTCAGAAAGGTGGTCCCATAAGGAGAGCATCATCAGATCAATCTAGATCTGATCCGAAGTACCTTGAATCAATCTAATGTCATGCATGCTATGGATGGGGTCATTACTCAAACGAGTGTGGCAATACTCTAAGGAAGATGGGGAAGAACCTATGGGTATCCCTCAGTGACAATGAAGATAAGGAGACCAATCAATCTGAAGATTCAGATCAAACAACAATGGTGGTCACAAATTGTGACTCGGACTCTGTCAGTGATACCTCATGTGATATCCAAATTGGTATAGCACCTGAGATATCATCCAACAGGTATACATATTTTAATTTGATAAATGTTGTTTTTTTTGTTGGTTCTGTTAACATGGATGCAGGTTGTTCACAAGAGGATGAACAAAGTAAGGAGTTCAGCAAGGATGAACTCATTTGCGGTCTTAAGAACCTTTGGAAAGAATTGGTTGACGAATGGAAGAAAGAGAACAAGAAGGTGGTTTCTCTGTCCAAAGAGATTCAAGATCTGATTGATGGCTTGACTAGATTGGAAGTCCAACTTACAAAGAAGGACGTGGAGCTGGACAAAGTCAAGGCCAAGCTTACTCTAGCCGATGCCACATTTAAGAAACTCAACACGTGTTCTTCCAAACTGGATAAAATTCTTGGGTTGAGCAAACCACTCAAGGAAGGTATGGGTTTTCAAGAGTCCTTAAATGCCATTACTTCTACTTTGGCTAATAAGGAAGATAAAATAGTTTTTGTTAAAGAAAGAGACAATGTCGAACTAATGTCTTCTGATAGGCCTTCTGACAAGATTAAAATATGTAACTACTGTTACTCTACTGGAAATTTGAAAAATTGATTGTAAAACTCTTTTAAAGAAACAGTCCAGTTCCTCTGTGATACCTGAGGTGTTGACTAGCACGTCTGATATCACTGGCAGTCAGAAGAGAAATTATCAAAGTAGGAAAGTATGGAAACCTAAGTCTAACCTGATATGTGATGTTGTATACACTTCCTTAAAAACGAATGATGAAGGTTCATGGTATTTTGATAGTGGTTATTCACATCACATGATAGGAACAAAAATGTTTTTAAAAGAATATGAACCTATTCAAGGTGGTAGTGTAACATATGGGGGTGGTGGCAAGAGTAATATAGTAGGAAAAGGCATTTTAAATACACCTGGATTTCCTACTTTGAAAAATGTTTTGCATGTTGATGGACTTGTAACTAATTTAATTAGTATTAGCCAACTTTGTGATGACAATCTTGAAGTGAAATTCAATAAAAACACTTGTGAAGTTTTTGATTGTACCAATAACTGTGTTATGAGTGGTACTAGGTCAAGTAATAACAGTTACCTTGTTGAGGACAAACAAGTGTGTCATTCTGTGAGAGTTGATGATGCTACATTGTGGCATCAAAAGTCGGGTCATGTCCATTTTCGAAACATTGTGAAACTTATTAAAGCTGAAGCTATAAGTGGTATACCTAGTCTGGACATAAGTAAGAAAATCATATGTGAAGATTATCTCAAAGGTAAACAGACATGTGTTGCCCATAGTGCTACCCAACACAATGAGGAGTATTCTGGGACAACTCACTGTTTCCAACTTATGCATATGGATTTAATGGGTCCAGTTGAGGTAGACAGTTTAGGAGGTAAGAGATATACTTTTGTCATAGTTGATGATTTTTCTAGATTTACTTGGGTATATTTTTTGAAAGAAAAATCAGAAACTTTTGAAAAGTTTAAGATCTTATATGCTAAAATAAAAAACATGTTTTTGTGCTCTTATCACTCGAATAAGGTCTGATCATGGAACAGAGTTTGATAACTCATTATTTTTTACTTTTTGTGAATTAAAAGGAATTAAACACGAGTTTTCTTCTCCTAAAACACCTTAACAAAATGGGGTGGCTTAAAGGAAAAATAGGACCTTACTTGAAATGGCACGTGTGATGTTGTTTTCAAAAAGAATTTCAAAAAGATTTTGGGCTGAGGCCTTAAACACGGCTTGTCACACGGCCAATAGAGTTTTTCTAAGACCCGGTACTACAATGACACCTTATGAAATTTTGAATGGTAGGATACCAAAATTTCATTATTTTCATACATTTGAGTGTGTGTGTTTTGTTCTAAATGATCGGGATTACTTAGCTAAATTTGACTCTAAAAGTGATAAGGCTATATTTCTTGGGTATGCTCAGGATAGTTGAGCATATAGGGTTTATAACCTTAGGTTAAAAACCATTAAAGAATCGCATAAATGTTGTTTTTGATGACTTAGCAAGTGTTGCGGTGATGGAGTGCGGGAATCTCCATTGATATTCTTTGGAAGATCTGGAGGAACAAAATCAAGCAAGTGATACCGTGGGTGCTTACAGTGTTGCCGGTGAACGGATAGCATCTCCGGTATCACCTAAGACCGATCCGGCAATCTGAAAAGGATGAACGATCGATGAAGATGCTCATGTGCATGAAGATTTGAGAAGGGATCCACCGGCTAGGATCAAGAGATCATCCTTCTTCTTAGATTATTGGAGAAGCAAATGAAGGGGTACGAACAAGGAACAATGAGACCTTTAGTAACCGTGAAATGGAGAGGTATGTGTGCATGTCCACCACATACCATAAGTTAAAATATTCTGTTTTGTTTCCTCTTTAGAACCCAAAAATATTTCTGAAGCTTTTAAAGATAATTTTTGGATATATGCCATGCAATAGGAACTTGAACAATTTGCTCGTAATGAAGTTTGGTGTTTAGTACCACATCCCATTAACACTAATGTAATTGGTACAAAATGGATTTTCAAAAATAAATCCGACGAGCAAGGAAATATTGTAAGGAACAAAGCTTGTCTCGTAGCTCAAGGTTACACCCAAATTTAAGGTGTTGACTTTGATGAGACCTTTGCTCCCATTGCTAGAATAGAATCCATAAGACTCCTCTTGGCAATAGCTTGTTATCTAAAATTACCTTGTTTCAAATGGATGTTAAAGCTGCCTTTTTAAATGGTTATTTAAAAGAAGAAATTTATGTTGAACAACCAAAAGGATTTGAAGATTCTCATCTACCAAACCACGTATATAGACTTGAATATGATTTTACAAGAGGTGAAGTGGATAGGACTTTATTTATCCTAAGGCATGGCAAAGAAACAGGTCATTGTTCAAATCTATGTTGATGACATAGTCTATGGCTCTACTTCTCAAACTTGTTTAAAAGATTTTTGTAGAGGCTATGACATCAACATTTGAAATGAGCATGATTGGTGAGTTAACATTCTTTCTAGGCTTGCGGTGAAACAATCAAGTGAATGAATATTTATTTCACAAAGCAAGTATGCAAAAAGCCTAGTGAAACGATTTGGGTTGGAGGGTGCAAAAAGTTCAAAAATCCCTATGTGTTCTTCTTTTAAACTTGGTAGAGACCAAGTAGGTGAGGATGTTGATCCTACTTTATATCGTTCTATGATAGGTAGCCTTCTCTATCTCACTTCTAGTCTTCCTGATATCATGTTTAGCGTGTGCGTCTGTGCACGTTATCAAGCCAATCCTAAAGTCTCCCACCTTAATTCTGTAAAAAAAATTATTAAATATGTTTCGGGAACAAGTGAATTAGGGATTTGGTTTAGTAAGGATACTAATACCAATTTGGTATGCTTGAGCGACTCGGATTGGGCGGGGGATATGGATGATAGGAAGAGTACTAGTGGGGGTGTTTTTACTTGGGTAACAATTTAGTTTCATGGTATAATTGTAAACAAAATTGTGTCTCTTTTTCCACGGCTGAATCTGAGTATGTTACAGCTGGTAGTTGTTGTAGTTGTTGCTCACAACTTATTTGGCTAAAACATATGCTAGATGATTATGGCCTAGAGAGTAATTCTTTGACTATGTACTGTGATAACCTAAGTTCTATCAACATTTCAAAAAACCATGTTCAGCATTCCCGTACTAAGCACATAGATATACATCATCATTTTCTTAGAGATATGGTAGATAAAGGCCTAATTAACATTGATCATATTGATACTAAGTATCAACTGGATGACATCTTTACCAAGGCCTTAGACCACGAGAGATTTTCTAGTTTGAAAAGATCTCTTGGTCTTTGTAATCTCTGAGTCTGTTTGTCTGTGCTACCCCAAAGTGATGTTATCACTCAAGGAAACAGTTGTATATTAGTGTATATTTTTTTCTCTTTATTTAAAAAAATGCTTTTATATTGTTTTATTCTGGTTAGCTTAGTTCTAATCGTGGCACATGCTGACCTTTCTGTTATGGTAGGTTATTACTTGGGTTAACATGTTTGATATCACTCCCCTTCTTGTGCTCAAAGTGACAAAGTCACTAATATTCGTATATGATAGATAAAAGGCAAACGCAATTATTTCCATACTCTCGAGCTCGAGGCACGGTGTTCATTGCAACGATGTACCCTTGACAATGAAAATGTATGAGGTAATTTATTCTTAGTATTAGGGATATGGAGTTCGCTACTACAGTGTACCCTACTTGAAAGGCATAAATCACTTTACCTTTATACTTGAAATAAAACTCGGGGCACGGAGCTCGTTACTACGATGCTTCCTTGTTTAATGAAGTGCATTGATCTTTTATAACAAGCAATGTACTTAAAAATTATAGGCTTATAAATGCCTAAAAGTGCATGAAAAATGCTCAGCTTGTTATGCCTTAAGTGCACGAAAAGGCTAAACTTATTATGCCTAAGTGTTTGAAAGTGAAAATATTTATCAAGAGGATTTATATCACATGTGTTATCATAAGTGTTACCATCATTGCCTTAACACATTAGTGTGTGGTATATCGAGTTTTTCTTTCGAAATGTTGTTGATTAATTTTTCAAAATCTGAAAGTCTTTTTAATAAAAGAGTTTACGATTTTGAAAACATCTTCAACAAGTTTCCTTTATTTTAGGTAAACATTGTTGAGTAACTAACCCTTATTTATTTTTTTGTTGTTCTCATAAATTTCGGATATAGTTACAAAATATTTTGTTTGCTTAATTTTTTATTTTCCGTCTTACTTAAAAAAAAGTTTTTTACATTTTATTTTTTATAACAGCCTTGTAGTTTTTGGGTTGTTGGGGTTTTAAAAATGTGGGTGGTTAGTTTGTGTGGTTTAGATTAATTAGAAGTTTTTTTTTTAAATAGGGATAATTGAGAGTTTATAGGGTTTTAAGATGGGATAGGGTTTTTAGATGTCAAATCAATTTAATTACCTTGTTCCATATCCACTTATTTCTCTTTAATCCCCTATTTTCTCTCTACCTTTTCTTATATCTCTCTAACCGTTACTCTCTCTCCCCATTTTAACCCCCTTTCACCGTCGTCTTCGTCTCTCTCCCAACCTAGGTCAATTTCTTTCCAAAAAATTCCCACAAAATTACAATGGCGTCTCCAACCAAAACCAACATCGAACCCTCTCACACTGACCAAATGGACATCTCTCCAAGTCTTGCTCCCTCTGTTGCTTCTCGTGTAGCCATGGAAACTTCTCACATGATTACACAAAGCTCTTTTCCTCCTATAATGGCTGTAGTTCTAGCCGCCCCCCATATCCTCATTCGAACATGGCATTCCCAAAGTCACCCTCATTCCAGCCGAACCAAGAGAGAAGAGAAAAAGAAAAGCTCCCTCAGCCAAACTGTCTCCTCAAGTTGCAAAGAGGAGATCCTCCAATCGAATCAGGTCAATCAGGTCTAAAGTTGCATCAAATACTACCTCTGATCTGGTTGAAGTCTCAGAAAGCTCCTTAGAAACGTCATCACCTCATGTGAGTGACGAGAATTTTGATGCAACAAGGGAGAAGGAACCTTCTGTGGACTCGTTTGAAGCTTGTTTTATTTGATTAAAATATGATTTTAATAATTATTGCGATGCATGTTTTATTTGTTCTTACGTGTTAAGAAATTTTATGTTTAGTTGAAACATTGCATTATAGTTTCCTAATATCTTTAGACTTAGACATTGTAAATTTTGGATTTTATGATTGTTTATGGAAACAAGTCATAATCACGCGAAATTTAAAAGGAAACTGATTGTTTATAAAAGGTAGTGATTATGTTGCCAAATCAGAGCTGATTTCTAATTGTGCATGTCTAGGAGAGTTCTGTCTAAGGAAGAGTTGGTACTTAAGTAGTCCTTGTGGCTCACCTATCTTCCTGGGAACTTACCTGGTGCATGATTATGACTATCTTTGCTGATATGCTTATAATCTACCTTAAAGAACCTTCATTTAACTTTTAAGTTCTTTATGCCAATTCATGATTAAAACACTTGAGACCATTCGGATAGTTTTAGGTGGGCTTGCCATAGCAAGGTGCTTTGATTCTATTCGAATGTGAGCAAGATGAGGAAATGGTGGTTCCTATACGTTTAAAGTGAATGAACTTAATTGGGTTATCAAAATGGTTTTGGACCCAAGGCATAAGATGAGATTAAAATATGCCTAGACATGTGATGTCTTGAATGAATCTCATAAAAGATCTAAGAATCATATATGTGATATGATTGATGTTTTCTACCTAATTAATTTAATTTTGAGCGGTTTACCATAGCAAACTTGAAATTGAATTAAAGTTGGATCTTAGCCCATTAAATGTATATTATGCTTATTTTCATTTGAAGGTGTATAATTTAGTGGGAGCATTTATTTAAATGCATTATACTTTTCATATAATATGTTTACTTATATGTGTTCATATTTTAGGTATATCTTTTTGTAGAATAAATGGCATCAAACAATAATCATCTATCACTGCGATCTCTCCTTGAGAAGGAGAAGTTGGAAGAGAATGGTACAAACTATATGGATTTGATCTGTAGCCTGAGAATTGTTCTAAGGCAAGAGGAAAAACTGTACGTTCTCGAGGAACCTATTCCACCTGAACCTGCTGCCAATGCTGCTAGGGCAGTAAGGGAACAATATCTGAAGCACAAGCGTGACTCTGCTGTATGTTGGTTGCCTTATGCTCTCCGCCATGTGCAAGAACCTTCAGAAGGATCTTGAGCACTTGGGGACAGTCGACTTAAACAATCGATCGATGGAAATGTTCCAAGTACAAGCTAGGCAGAAAGGTACAACACAAATAGTAAAGCCTTGACCTCATGCAAGATGAGTGAAGGACAAGCTGTTGGTCCCCATGCTCTCAAGTTGAAGGGCCACATTGAGCATCTTGAAAGGCTCGGTTTTCCAATTAGCCAAGAGTTGGCTACCGACATAATATTGAATTCATTACCCAAAAGTTTTAGTCATTTCATAATGCACTATAACATGGGTGGAATGAATAAAAACCTTTCCGAGTTAGTTCAAATGTTGAACAATGCGGAAACCAATATTGTCGAGAAGAAAACTGACTAAGTGCTAATAGTTAACAAGGGGAAGGGTTTCAAGGGTAAAGGAAAGGCAAAGGTTGCTAATCCTAAGGCAAAAGTTGCCAAGCCCAAAGAGGCTTCCAAGCCTAAAGAGGCTAAGCCCAAGCCCCAAGAGGACGCAGTCTGCTTCCATTGCAATGAGATTGGACATTGGAGGAGAAACTGCGCAAAATACAAGGAAGCACTGAAGAAGAGCAAAGGAGTTGCTTCGACTTCAGGTATCTTTGTTATAAATATATTCCTATCTACTTCTAGTTCTTGGGTATTGGATACCGGATGTGGAACTCACATTTGTTTAAATGTGCAGGGTCTAAAGAACAGAAGGATGCTTAAGGAAGGTGAAGTGGACCTACGTGTGGGGAATGGAGCAAGAGTTGCTGCATTAGCCGTAGGAACTTATGAAGTTACTTTACTTAGTGGACTAATACTTGTTTTGAAAAATTGTTATTACGTTCCAGCTTTAAGTAGGAATATTATTTCGATTTCAGTTTTGGATAATGAAGGTTTTAATTTTCTTATATGTGATAAGAAATTTTCCATTTACAAGAGTGATATGCATTATTGTATTCTTTGTTTCATTCAATGGCCTTTATATTCTTGATATTGAAAATCGTGATAATGATGTCTATAACATTAACAAGAAATCTAAACCCAATGATGTAAACCACACTTACTTATGGCATTGTCATCTTGGCCATATAAACGAGAAACACATTTCTAAACTCCACAAAGATGGATTTTTGGACTCACATGATTATGAATCTTATGAGACATGCGAATCTTGTTTACTTGGCAAGATGACCAAGGACCCATTTACCAAAACCGGTTAAAGGGCGGCCGACTTATTAGGACTCATACATACCGATATATGTGGGCCTATGAGTAGCGATGCTAGGGGAGGATTTCGGTACTTCATAACATTCACTGATGATTATAGTAGATTTGGATATGTTTATCTAATGAAACGTAAAACTGAATCGTTTGAGATATTTCGAATATTTCAAAATGAGGTGCAAAATCAACTTGGCAAAACTATTAAGGTACTTCGATCCGATCGAGGTGGTGAATATTTGAGCCAAGAATTTGACAATCATCTTAAGAGTTGTGGAATCGTTTCAGAACTCTCTCCACCCGAAACACCACAATGGAATGGTGTGTCTAAAAGGAGGAATAGAACTTTGTTGGACATGGTTCGTTCTATGATGAGTCAAGTTGAGCTTCCTTTATCCTTTTGGGTACATGCACTAGAAACTGCTGCTTTCACTATAAACAGAGTTCCTACCAAATCGGTTCAAAAGACCCCATATGAGATGTGGCATGGAAGAAAACCTAGTTTGTCTTTCATGAAGATTTGGGGTTGCGATGCATATGTCAAGAAGTTAACTTCTGACAAGCTAGCACCTAAATCTGATAAATGTGTTTTTGTGAGATATCCTAAGGAAACCAAAGGATACTATTTCTACAACCGAAACGAGAACAAAGTGTTTGTTGCTCGAAATGGTACTTTCTTAGAAAAGGAGTTTCTTCGCAAAGAAACCAGTGGGAGTAAAATAGATCTTGAAGAAATTCGAGAACCCAAAAACAACATTGAACCGATGGTAGAGACTGAACCAAGTTCACAAAGAGTTGTGGAACCAGTTCAAGATGCACAAGTTCTTCGCCGAAGTGGTAGGTCACGATCCGAACCCGAGAGATATGGATTTCTCGTTACGGAAAGTGATGAAGTGGAGTTAATCGAAAACGATGAACCTACTTGCTATCAAGAAGCGATGTCCGCTCCTGATTCGGAAAAATGGCAAGAGGCCATGAAGTCGGAATTACAATCCATGGCTGATAATCTTTGGAACTTGATTGATCCACCCGAAGGTGTAAAAACCATAGGGTGCAAATGGGTCTTCAAGAAGAAGACCGACATGGATGGGAAGGTGCACACCTACAAGGCTAGGCTAGTAGCTAAGGGATATAGGCAGATTCATGGCATAGACTATGATGAAACCTTCTCGCCTGTAGCTATTCATAAGTCTATTAGAATTTTAATTGCCATAGCCGCATATTATGACTATGAGATATGGCAAATGGATGTCAAAACAGCTTTCCTTAATGGGAATTTACTTGAGGATGTATACATGATACAACCTGAAGGTTTTGTCACCCGTAAAATTCTAACAAGGTGTGCAAGTTGCGTAAATCCATTTATGGATTGGAAGCAAGCTTCTAGGAGTTGGAATCTACATTTTGATGAAGCAATCAAGGAGTTTGGCTCTATCAAAAACGAAGATGAACCTTGTGTATACAAGAAAATTAGTGGGAGCGTAGCACTATTTTTAGTGTTGTATGTCGATGATATCTTACTCATTGGAAATGACGTTTCTGCACTACAGACTGTTAAGTCTTGGTTAGGAAAGTGTTTTTCAATGAAAGATATGGGCGAAGCCGCATATATCCTTGGTATCGAGATCTATAGAGATAGATCCAAGAGGATGATTGGTTTAAGTCAAAGTACTTACATTGACAAAGTCCTTAGAAGATTCCAAATGGAAAATTCTAAAAGAGGAAACTTGCCAATGTTACATGATATATCTCTTAGCAAGAATCAAAGTCCTAAGACTAATGATGAGCGAAAGGGAATGAATGGTATTCCATATGCTTCGGCAATTGGGTCTATCATGTATGCTATGTTATGTACTAGACCCGATGTCTTGTGTGCTCTAAGCATGACGTGTAGGTACCAATCGAATCCCGGTGAACCACATTGGATAGCAGTCAAGAATATCCTTAAGTAATTACGAAGAACTAAGGATGTATTCTTGGTCTTTGGAGGAATGGAAGAAGATCTTGTAGTAAAAGGCTACACAGATGCTAGCTTCCAAACTGACAAAGATGATTTCAGATCGCAGTCTGGATTTTTGTTTACGCTTAATGGAGGCACTGTGAGTTGGAAAAGTTCCAAGCAAAGTACCGTCGCTGATTCTACAACCGAAGTTGAGTACATAGCGGCATCCGATGCAGCTAAGGAAGCAGTTTGGATCAAAAAGTTCATTAGTGATTTGGAAGTCGTTCCAAGCATCAGAGATCCTATTGAACTTTACTGTGATAACAATGGTGCCATTGCACAATCAAAGGAACCAAAGTCACACCAGATATCCAAACACATAATTCGACGTTTCCACATTATCCGTGAGATATGTGAAAGGGGAGACGTAAAGATATGCAGAGTAGACACTGATGATAACGTGGCGGACCCATTAACTAAGGCTCTCCCGCAAGCTAAGCATGATGGTCATGTTAGGTCCATGGGTATTCGATACATGGTAGATTGGGCCTAGTGCAAGTGGGAGACTGTTGGTGTTATGCCCTAGGCCTATGATTGATAGACTTATGTGTTGACATTATTTATTATTATATGAGATGTTTATTATTTAATTATTATATGTTTTGTATATTTTGTTTATAATAATCTCCGTCCCTAATTATTAAGAGAATAATTAGTATAATTATCAATGGATAATCATGTGATGATTATATGCATAGAGATGCACATTGAAATTATGGGTACTTGTTAGAGAACAAGTAACTGGACATGACCCGCATGAGATTTATGTCAGGGTCAAATGTCGTAAGTAAATCTCATAAGGTTACTTCATTTAGTCCCTAGACCTGAGATTATCATGACCTTACATATGATGAAAGTCATGTTTGATTTTAGTCAAACGGTATCTTAAAACGATATCTATAAAGGCTATCTTTGGCATGATCGGATTCATGATGGGAAGGATGATAAGTAAGGATGGAATTTGTCCCTCAGAAGAGAGATGTTTTGCTTGGGCCCCTCGATGAGTGATAATGATGAAAATGTATGGCCGTACCCCAATATGATTGGAATTATCATTATACTCAAGAATCAAGAAAGCATTGAACAAAGACAAGTTGACAAGAATCATGACTTGTGTTCAATATAACATCGTGAGACAAAGGGAGAAATGGAAGTACACCATTGGAAACGTGAACTCCTACGTTATATTATTTGGGTAGACATAATGGCTTGCTAGAGTCCGCTTATGTCTTATGAGATTCGATATGATCGAACTCATTGCCAACATAATATAATCCTATTGGGTCACACACAACTAGAATGAATTGGTTAACCAAAGGAAGAATGATTGAGAGTTTCTGTAACTGGCTACCTTTGTCACGCGACATACTTAGCCATGTGGCTGAGTATACCGCGCGACATAACAAGCCACCAGACGCGGATTGACAGCTGGTCTCCTAATTCGATTAGGAAACATATTCATACCAAAGTAGTATAAATATGAGAGGTCTGTCAACCCTAATAGTCTAGCCGAAATTTTCAAGCAAAATTCACAACAAAATACTCTCAATATTCTTCAAGGTTTTGATCTAGCAATCATCAAGAAATCGTTCTTGAATTCATTCAAAGGTGTGGATACCGAAAGAGGGTCTTCGCTCGTTCATCGATCAAGGCCTAGATTTCAAGCAAGTTGAAGAACGAAGTTTGTGATTAGATATCACATAATCAAATTGTTCGATAGCTCAAGAACGGAAAGCGTTCGAGGTTGGTATAATTCTATCTCATAGGAATTTAAATTAATTGCATAGAACGGATCCTAGGGCTTCATGGGTTTTATGTTTTTATGCTTTATTCTGCTGCGCATGGACCCGTAAAACCCAACACCATCAGTGCTGACTCAAGTGATGGTGAAAGTGATAGGGAAGGAGATCAGGAGGAAGATGAAGAAGAAGAAGAGGAGTTTGAAGAAGAAGAAAACTGAAACCTGAAGGTTGTTGAACCTGAAGGTTGATGTTGCCACAATCTTGTTGGTGAATTTGGTTTGTGGTGTCCTAAAACAATTTCTTTTTATTTGGTGATGTGGTTCCTAAACAATTTGCTTTTTGTGTATGTTGGTTGCATAACACTTTATTTGGTTTGTTTAAAACTTTAATATTAGGGTATTTTGTTTACTTGGATGATAATTTGCTACAATGGTTTATGGTTTTTAGTTTAACTTAGTTTATTTTGAAAACATTTTAAGTTTGAAATAAATTAGTTTATTTTGATAAATCATTGTTTAGATTAGCTCCTTGATTAAGGGGGAGTTAATTTTTATGGAGATGTTATACTCTGTTTCTATGCTCTGTATATTTGTTTATGGACTAACATTGCAGGAGAGCATCATATTAGGTTTGAGAAGAAATATCCAACTAAGGGGGAGATTGTTAGTGTAAATTGCAGATGATATCGTAGATGATTTCCCAGATTCCAGATGATATCGCAGATGATTTCCTGTGCTAGAATTTACATAGTTGTATATTTCTCATTGATTAAGTAATGGACTAATGTGCTAATATAATATGTATAGTCTATGGTGTATGTCCATATTTCAGGTTGCAATATGATTGGAGAATGAGCTAGAAACATGGGGAATTTAGAAAAGAAAGATTTATGCATAAATAACATTTTATGCATAAACCGTCCAAGACCTTCTTTGAGTTAGCAAATATTAAAAACGTGGGAAGACTTATTCAAAGGGTTTGTTGCTGATTCAAAGAGAGTACAATATGGATAAAGCTTGGGAGTATAAGGCATTAAAGCTTGGACTTGATGATCAAACAACAAGGTTGCTATTTTGAAGGAAAGTGGGTGCTTAAGTTGAGGAACACTCCAACCACTTCCCCACTCTCCCTCAATGACCAAAGCAGCCCTAAGGATGTTTATTTGAGTAGCCTTCAAGTAATTTGAAGACTATAAATATACTTGGAAGGTTTCATTTGAAGACATACCAAGATACGCCATTCCATACACACCTTCGAAGCATTAGAGACAGAATTCTTTGTTTAGTTCTTTTTGTCCTTCCTCCCTTGTAATTTTGCACTTGATTACATTGGTATCAAGTTGTGTGAAGGCTAGGATAGGATTTCGTTCTTTATCTCTTGTTCCAGAGAGCTCATAGTGTTATAGCCATATGGAACATTTCGGCTTTGTAAATTCATTGTTCATAGTGATTATAAAGTCTTGCCTAAGAGGCATCCTCAAGTTATATTTATATAACTTGAGAAAAACAATTTTGGTGTCATTATTCCGCTGCAATCTCTTTTACAAAATTGCTTTATTTTTGAAGTGTGTGTGTGTTATCTCAAGTGCTATCGTTGGTGCTGTTATCACCTTGGATATCACTTGTGATTCTGGCCGTGACAATTTCACCTACCATTTACAATTATCAAAAAGCATGATTAAAATAAAACAAAATAAAAAGTTAAAAAAGCTGTATGTCGGCCATCAATAATGGCGAACTACTTCAAAATGTGTCGGCAGCTTGTTTGCTTGTTAAAAACATCATTGCTTACGTTCCCTCTTTCTAGAAGTCCATGTGCGTGCTGTCAATGATCTGTGTAGTTCATGCATCTAATTGTACTTCTGTCATCAGGAAATCATCTATGTCATCTTGATTCATGATATGTTTAAGTTCCAGAGTGTTGCCTTCTCCAATGAATGGGAGAAGCATGTCCCAATTTTTTGGAGCCCAGATCTGTATGTAATGGCCTTCTGCCATTAATTTGTATTCTTCCCAATGAAATGAGCTAGGAAGCTTAGGTGTATGTTGTTTTTTATTTATAAAGAATTTATGAACTCCATTTATTTAAGTGTGAACACCGTTTATAAAAGCTTCTTTTTCATGTAGCCAGTATAGACTAGAAAAGTCTATATTATCTTCAACTTTTACTGCAAATTGTAGCAGTTCTTGATCTTGTGGTCTGTGACTGATGGAGATCCATTTTTTGGCCGGTCTGTATGTGTGACTTTCTGAATCTGGGAAGGAGGCAAAAATTTTGCATCCTAGATCTGCTGGGAAAGCATGTGTAGCAATGTTTTCAGCCACCAAAGTGAACTTCTCTCCAAATTTGTTTAACAACTTTTCTGTTTTTGGATTTAGCCTGAAACTAATATAATAAATCATTCCATTATGGTAAAATTGAAGAATTAAATTTCAGGCATGTGTGTTCTTAGCAGATCAATCTGTAAAAGAACGACCCTCGCTTTCTTCTCCTTCACTGTTTATTCTTTCCACCACTGTCACTCCTTTATAATTTACTTCTTTGAAAACCATTTGTACAATTTTTTTTGTTATAGGTTATATAGAACAGTAGGGAATTATGTACAAATTTTTTTGTAATTATTTGTTCTAAATCCTCAAACTTATCCAGGACTGGTTTAAGTGTATGTCTCCATAGAATGTCAAGAATCTTGGCTTTAAAGCTGTCAAAGTTTCTGTATATTGGGTATTCTTTTTTATTTACAGTGTTTAGTAGTTGTGTATTCTTTTCTTCAAGAATAGAAAATTTTGTGTTTTAAAATGTTGTTTTCAATCTGCAACTGTGTAACTTGTGTATTTTTACCAGATTGTAACAATTGTTCTTGAAGTTTGGCAATAAGTTCTTCCTGTGCTTTAATTGTTTGCTCATGATTAATTTTTGCCATTTTTGAAAAAGTTTTTACTTCTTCAGGTTCTATATAAAAATTGTTAATGCCAAACTGTTCTCTTATT
This sequence comes from Adenophora triphylla var. japonica, assembly GCA_022495995.1. Lineage (NCBI taxonomy): Eukaryota > Viridiplantae > Streptophyta > Magnoliopsida > Asterales > Campanulaceae > Adenophora > Adenophora triphylla. The sequence continues at coordinate 49,153 of JAFEMH010000184.1, forward strand.
GTGTTCATGGCATCTTGAAAACTGTAAAAACCTTTAAAAATGGAGTTTGGACACTGTATAAATTTAGCTACTGTTTCCCATTTGTTAAAAACAACAATTTTGGTACCTCTAAAAATAACATAATGTGTAAACTTTTTCTAGAATTTTTTGAGATTGTTACAGGAAATAGTATCCCAAGGAATTTAAAACCTATACTTTGAATGTAGCGGCATTTGGTAAAGTGTGTATATGCCACAGATTGTCTAAAAGCCATTGCTGTTTTTCAGTTAAATTCATGCCTATGATAGGTCTGAATTTTTTATGACTTTCTGTGCGTACTTGTAAAGCATAGGTGCCAAATGTGATTATTTTTTGTTGAGACTGTGTATTTTTTGAAGAGCTTGGTCCAGCTTGTGAAAACTGTGAATGTTTAAAATTTTGTACCTCCAGTTTAGGTCTCAATCCCTGAACTTGATTGGAATAGACTGTAGGGTATGTAAAGTTGTACTGTGGATGTGGATTCTTGATGTCCTTCTGTTCTTTGTTTTCCACTTTCACTTCCTCATCGGATGATATGCTCATTGAGGAACTTTTCTATGGCTGTATAGGGTGTAATACTCTCTTCTTCCCTTTATCCATTTGAATGGAATAACCTGTTCAAATTTCTAGACAACATGTCAGCAATAGTATTATTGTTTCCTTTTATATGTTCAAAATTAATCTTATATCCACTACCTTGTATAATATTTTGTAAATTTATCCATCTTGTTCTATTAACTTTTCTACTTTGATCATTTTTTATAAATCTTACTATTGCTTCGCAATTTGTTCTAACTGTAAATTCTTTATAAAGAAGGTGTCTCTCTCTTCTTCTCCGCATTTTAGCCGGTTCTTCTCGTTACTGTTTTAGTATGAATTACCAACCTGCGTTTCTGGCCCAACTAATAAGAGAAGTGAGCCATTTTCTTAAAAGAATGCATGAGCTAAGAGAGCAGCATAAAGATTTTGAATTTTTCTAAGGAATTTATTAAAGCTTGTATTTCAAAATCTAAACTTGTCCAGTTTAATCCTATTTTATTAAAATTTCCACTAGTGTAAGAGCAAATATTTTCACTGTCTTTAGGACTATATTTATTAGGTTTGCAAAGAAGAATGGCTCCCCATCCTTCTTTACATCCATCTTTTTCAATAATGATATAATATGTTACCAAAGGTAGTTCTAATGGTTTTATTTTTCTAACTACTTCTTTTATTGTTTTTACTAATTTCATATATTCTTTGTTAAAATGTCTTTGTCCATTCTTTGTGGTTTTACTGTAGAGTGGTCCTACTAATTTTGACAAATTAGGGATAAATTTTCTGGCATAATTAACCAGTCCTAAAAAGGCCTGTATTTGTTTTAAACTTTCAAATTTTTCTGGAAACTCAATAATTTTTGTTGAGATATGTGGTTGTAATTCTATTTTTCCGTTTCCAATTTCCAATCCTAGAAAATATATTTTTCTTTTAAATAATTCCATTTTCTTTTTTGAAAGTACTATCCCATGTTTTTGGACTTCTTTGAAAACCTGTTGTAAATGGTTCTCATGATCTTTAACTGTTTCACTAGCTACCAATATATCATCAATATATACTAGACAAAAATCATATTTTAAGAATATATTGTCCATAAATCTTTGAAATATAGATGGAGCATTCTTAAGTCCAAAGCTTAGAACATTCCATTCACATTGTCCTTCAGGACATGTGAAAGATGTCCAAGGTTTAAATTCTTCTTCTAATTGTAGCTGATTATATCCTGACTTTAAATCAATTTTTGAGAAATTTTTCTTTTTATGTATGAGGTTGATCAAAGAATCTTTATTGGGTATATTATACCCATCATCCTCAGTATTATCATTCAATCTTTTATAATTGTAAACTATTCAAGCTTTTCCTCTTTTAATTTCACCTTTGTGATTTCTAACTATAAAAGCTGCTGTCCTATGAGGACTTTCTAATTCTGTCCTATGAGGACTTTCTAATTTTCTAATTAATTTTTTTTCTATCATTTCTGGTATTTGTTTTCTAAATTATTTTTTATCTAATGGACTGTATTCAATATTAGTTGTCCTTATTGTTATATCAGGGTTTTTTAATTTAAATTTACATGTGTATGTGACTCTAGATTTGGTAATATCTTCACCTATTAATCCTATTTTTTCTAAATGTAAAATTATTGGATGATTAGTGCTTTTTGTTATTTCTATTCCCTTTTCTAACTCATGTGTTAAAAGATTGGTTAATAATTTTAAGACAGTGAAGGAGAAGGAACACGGGTCCTTCCTTTACGCATTGATCGCTAAGAATAGACATGCACGAGAATTTAATTCTTCAATTTTACCATAATGGAATGATTGATTATATTAGATTCAAAGCTAAATCCTAAAACGAGAAGAGTTGTTAAACGAATTTGGAGAAAAGTTCAATTTGGTGGCAAGAAACATTGCTACACATGCTTTCCCAGCAGATCTAGGATGCAAATTTTTTGCCTCCTTCCCAGATGCAGAAAGTCACACATACAGACCGGCCAGAAAACAGATCTTCTTCAGTCACAGACCACAAGATCAAGAACTGCTACAATTTGATGTAAAAGTTGAAGATAATATAGACTTTTCTAGTCTATACTGGCTACATGAAAAAGAAGCTTTTATAAACGGTGTTCACATTTCAATAAATGGAGTTCATAAATTCTTTATACATAAACAACAACAGACACCTAAGCTTCCTAGCTCATTTCATTGGGAAGAATACAAATTAATGGCAGAAGGCCATTACACATAGATCTGGGCTCCAAAAAATTGGGACATGCTTCTCCCATTCATTGGAGAAGGAGACACTCTTGAGCTTAAACATATCATGAATCAAGATGACATAGATGATTTCCTGATGACAGAAGTACAATCAGATGCAGGATCTAACACAGACCATTGATAGCATGCACAGTGACTTCTAGAAAGAGGAAACGTAAGCAATGACGTTTTTCACAAGCAAACAAACCGCCGACACATTTTGAAGTAGTGCGCCAATATTGATGGCCGACAGACGACTTTTTGAACTTTTTTTTTAATCATGCTTTCTGATAATTGTAAATGGTAGGTCTCATTGTTAGATTCTTTATGCGTTTTCTTACCTTTTAAGGGTTATATAAACCCTCTCAATTCTCAGTTGCAAAAAAGAGCAGCATAAGAGAAATAAAAAAATTTCAGTTTCTCTCTCTATATGGCAACTTAAACCTCCTTCCCATTCCCTTAGTATCCTACCCTAGTTCCTTACTTCTCCTTTTGTTCTTCATAATATATCCCTTACCACATAAAAAAATATTTTCAATATTTTCCGCTGTGAATTCTGCTGTGCCTCAGTCTTCATCGTTGTCTCTTCATCTCCTCCATTTTGTAAGTATTCATCATTTTCTTCCTCTTTCAATAAATTTTATAATTTTTTTTTAATTTTACTATAGCAATATTATTATTGGTATATAGGCTGGAATACTTCTCACTTTCAGTGATGAACCTTGAGATGTCCACAAAGTCACGTACCGTAATAATGTTAAAATCAATTTTACTGTAGCTTTTACTGTAGCATAATTTTATGTAATTAATTTATTTTAGGTGAACATTAAAGAAAAAATTTCAGTCCTGATATTAGTTAAAGGATATGATGAAATTTTTTGGATATATATATATATATATTAAAATCATTATGCATAAACTGATGTTAAGTTTTTAGTTATAAATATTATGTTTTTAATTTCAAGGGATATATGAATATTTTTAAAGAAGGAGTTTAAGGATTAAGGGAAAATATTAAGGGATAGGATTTTAAAACACCTGATCTCTCTAGTTCATCATCGTTAAAAAAATTGGAATTTTTAAATCTTGAGTATAACAAAAATATAGAAAATAATCGTATTTCTCTAGAAAAATTATAAGTTTGTTTGTCGATTTAAAAATAAATATAAGCATAGTTTACATACAGAAGATATACATTTAAATAGTTTAATAGATTTAATTATCAATTTAGGAGAAAATATAGAAAAACAGTCCAAGTACAAGACAAATTTAATTGAACAATTAGTTAACTATACAACTAAAAGACAAACCTTTTAAGTAAATTAATAGAAATTTTAAATTACATTAAAGACCAAAATAATCAAATTATTAAAGAAGTAAAAGATATTAAGAAAATATTGCCTAATAAACAAGATATACAACAATTAAGTTATTTAATAGATAATTCTAAACCTAAACGGTTTTAGAAACCAAAGAACTTATACAAAAAGTATAAAAAAAAGTAATAGACTTAGAGCAAGTTATAAAAACGAGTTAAAAATATAATAGAAAGTTAAAACTTGAATATACGTAAGAATACCTACGGGCTTTAGCGGACGCCAAAAAATATAAACCGGAAGATAATAAGGAAGAAGTTACAGGATTTACAAAATATTCGAAACAGGAAAATTAGATAGAACATATCCTATACTATTTAATTTTTATAATAAGTTTGTTGTTACAAATACTTGAAAAATTAAATGAAGTATTAATAATAATACGGTACTGAAAAACCATAATCTAGCAAACTTAAAATAGAAGAAGATCTAGATAGAATAATTAGTGGAATAAATAAACTTAGTCTAGGGGAATACGTAAGAATTAAAAGAACACCTCCACCGTATATACATTGGTTACCAAGAAAATGAGTAATCAGCAAAATAGAAGTTTTCTAGGAAGAAGTAGAACATTACAGGAATCTAGAAGTTCAACCAGTAATATACAAGACATTTTTACATCAGACAATTTTATTAATAGAATAATTAGAAGAGGATCTGGTTCCACAAGTAATCAACAAATGATCCAAGTAGAAGAGGAAATAAATTTAGATAGAAATATAGATCTATACAATCAACATCAAATTGCAACTTTCTCTAGGATCAACATTAAGCTTGTTGGTGATGACATCTTTGCTGATGCCATTCATAGCTTCATGCTTCCATGCAAAACTCTTTATTCTAGTTCTCAAGAGGTCGACAAGTTTCTCTTCCAATTAGCCGGTACCTTGCGCAGTGAGCACCTTGAGTTCTGGATTTGAGTGATCTAGTAATACTTCTTTTAAGTCATATTCACTTGCTTCCAACAACTCACGCGCTCTCCTCTGTAATTGCTATGCTTGCCTTGGAGTTGTTGACACCTTCATTGATGTCTTGTAACATTCCTTTGCAACTTGTTGATCACTATACACTTTGGCTACTCCCACGGTGTAGGGAACTTGGCCTTGATGATATGTTGAAGGCACAGCTTTCATTCCATGAATCCAAGGCCTACCCAGTATTACATTATAAGATGTCGCACAATCAATCACGCATTAAGGCCATGAAAATAAATTGGAAGCTTGATCTCTCACACCGTCTCTTTGGTCTCACCACTGAACCCCACTAATACTGACGTCCTCTTGACAGTCTCTAACTCCGGGATGTTCATTTCTTTTAAAGTGCTCAACATAAAGAGATTGACTGAGCTGCCCCTATCCACCAAGATGCGCCTAACAATGAAATTAGCAATCTGAAGAGAAATTACTAAGCCATCATGATGTGGTTCCAATACGTTGTCCCGGTCACTTTCCTCAAAGGTAATTGGATCTTGAGAAGATGTCGACATCCTCGTTGCCCTCTCTGGCTTCTCTTCCTTTGATTCTTTCGCATGTCTCTTGGCATCAGAATAGGAGGTACCACAAATATCTGATCCGAATGTCCTCAAATGCATGTTGACACCTACGTTCTCAGCATGAGAGCGAAAGGAGCAACCCTCCTGCAAATGGCCGATCACTTCCAGCATACGCTCAAAAGTTTAGCGTTACGATGGTTCCTAAGGGTCAAGCCTGCAGACCGCCATACCTGGGATCAGATCAGTAACATCTTCCTAGAATGGTACAGATCCAACCTGGAGTGGGAAACAAGTCGTGAGGACTTAATCACCACCGAGCAAAAAGCAGATGAAAGTGTGAGTACCCCGATCCTAACTCACGACCCTACAACTACAATTAAAAGTGTGTTAGGGCGTTTGGGTCATTTTGCAAAGTTCCGACATCTTCGGAGGATTTCCTAACAAGCGGTGACTAAAAGCTGGGAAAACCTGTCCTGACAGACTAAATGTCAGCTGAAACTTCCGGAGGTCATAACTTTCTCGTACGATCTCCGTTTTGGGGCCACATCATATCAAATCGAACGGGAGAATGAGAGGAAAAAACTACGCGCCCAAACTGACCAAAAAAGCAAATTGGCCACTTGTGTCGTATGATAAAAGTTTCCACCTCAAAATGTCAGCCCGGTGTCTTTTGACACAGGACAACCTTGAGGCGGTTTAAAGTCCTATGTCATATGACATGGACATCCCCACCAGCAGCCTATAAATACAAGGCCCCCTTCAGTTTTAAGGACCCCTTTTCGGACCTTAAGGTCACTCTGCCAAAATTTAGAGAGGAGAGAGAGAGAAACACTCACACTCACACCTCACACACACTCACCTCTCTCCTAAAAAAACACACACACATTCATGCTCAAAGAAAGGAGAAACTTGGTCATCTTTGGTTAGAGAATAGAAGAAGCAAATACCATACGATTGGTATATTGCTTCGAGTACTACAATAGGTATACACTAATCCCTCTCCATCTCTCTCTATCTCTTTCATATTTATTCTTGTCCATGATTGTTTACGTTATTTGAATATTTGTGATTTATTGGGTTTTTTTTGGTGTGATCAAGATGTTGGAGATGTGAATCTTCAATATTCACATCTCCTCATCTTAGATCTAGACATTTAGTCATCTTTACTTTATTAAAGTTTGAATCTTGCTCATGCTTGTTTGAGTTAGGAGGTTATGGCCTCTTGATTATGGCCCAAGATATGTGATCATTCACATATGGTCATCAAAGGCACATGATCCTCCCACGATACTCTTTTATTAAGGTCGTTTTACTGCTTTGAATTAGTATTTTAGCTTAATTTCATCGTTTGGGAAGTCTTGGATCATTTGGGTGAAATCTGCTGATGGAGGTGACCTCTGTCGTATGACAAAGACTGCCCTGGGCATCCTGTGTCATACGACATCTGTAGCCCAGGAAGTCAGTTTTGACTTCATTGACTCTAGTCAACCCCAAATTGGTCCGCCTCGTGGTTCCAGATCTTAATTAGTGTTTTTCCGTATTTAAAGTAACCTTAGATTAGTGATGGATTAGTTTTGGTGGCCTTTGCACCCCCTTTATAAGAGACAGTCTGACCAAGTCATCCTGTGTCATACGACATCCATGCTCCTGGGCAATCCTATGTCGTACGACACCCAAGGCCCTAGGCAGTCTTGTGTCGTATGACATTCGTGATCTTGGACAGGCTACCTCATCCCATTTCCTTTCAATTCAATTTCAACAATCGTAAGGGTGTGGCCCCCCACTTTAAAAGGCTCACAAGATGTAATTTGGGTGTTGCCCCCTTTTATTTGGTTCACAAGTGGTAGTTGTTTTTATTATCATTAATAAAATCAATTTTATATGTTTGTTTGTCGACACGATTTGCACATACCTAGAATGAGCATGCATTGTATTTGTTGATAGAAAGTCTCGAAAAAGGCGACGTGGTGAGCTCTATAGTCTCTTCCCATGTCTTAACTTGACCCCCGAACCCAACTAAGTGTTTATGGTTTCTCAACATTTTCCTAAAAACAGAGTGGCGACTCTCATTTTATTAAAACCGCGTTCGTATTCTCATTCCTTTTCAAAATTATCAATTAAAACCATTTTCAAACTTCCCATGCGTTCGGCATGCGGATCGGGGTATGTTCAGTGGCGACTCCGCTGGGGAGACGTTTTATATTGAGTTTCTAAACCAATTTTGTTAGAGGGTCTAACTTTCTTTAATCAACTTGGACAATTTTCTCATTCTTTTTGTGTACGAGTCGTGGCTTGTGTGTTGCCATGCTTATGTGCCTACTTGTTTATGATACCTTGGTATGTTGGTGTTTGGTGGTGGGGTTCTCCTCCCTACCCCTTTGCTGGTTTTCTGGTTTCTGCTGATGATATATTATTTGTCAGACGACATCCCTTTCCTGGGGAAGTCCTATGTCGGACGACAAAGGAAGGTAATACAAGGCAGTTTCAGTTGGCAGTTTGAACAGTTGGACAGGGTGATTCTGAGCATTTATGCAGTCAGTTTGCTTGTGTTTTCCTGGCATTTGGGGCAGCCCCCCTTTGCCATGCTTATGGACTTATTCTTTTGGCTTTTTCTTTTTGCATATTTGTAATTATTGCATTTTGAAAACTCTTTTTACAAAAAAAAAAAAGTTTTTTTTAGAAATGGCCTTCACACTACTCGCACCCTCACATAGAGTTAGAACCCTTGGAGTGTACGGACAGCATCGCGGATGGTGATATGTCTCGCCTACGCTTGAGCGCCTAATGTCCTCCCGACCTATAGAATGTTAGGAGCCACACTTGTCTGTGACACACTTTTTACCGTGACCGGTTGGTTTTTGGCAAAAAACACTTTTCAAAACATTTTCAAACTCGATTTTCAAAACTTTCTCACAAAGTTCGAGTCGTACTTCGTTTCCAAAGTCTCGGTGTGCCCACCCTCTTCATGTCGAAATTCACGACATGACTTAAAGTGAGTACATGTCAAAATTTTGACATGTCTCGATGTATCATGTCAATTTCTTGACATGGCTTCGCAAGAAGTCATGACGCCTTTTCGACATGTGCTAACGCGAGATCATGTGGAATTCTTGACACGTACTAACGAGGAGTCATGCCGAAATTTCGCCATGAAGTGATGAGAGGTCATGCCGGATTTTCGACTCGAAATGAGGAGAGGTCATGCCAATTTTTTTCTAGGATTTTACCTGCGAATTGCGGTCTCGTACATTCATACGTACTTTCGACCCTCTCTCCTTTCGAGTCGAGACGTTGTTGACTTGAACTTGGTTTTGGAAATCTTGAGTTTGACTTGTTTTGACTTGTATGCCCTTAGGTCTGTTTTGCTTTTTGATTGGTGGGTTCCACGTGCCCTATACAACCTCTGCCGAGATTGTCCGTCCCGGGTGCGCAATACAGGTGGAGTACAGGGGGTCTATAGACATAGTGATGGAACCCACTAGTCCATGAATAGTATAGAATGTGAAAAAGAAGGTGTCCCCCTTTTCCAACCATTCTAGGATTTTAATAAGACGTTGTTTTCTACTTGCACCTAAACAAGTTACTCGCTTTAGTCTGCCTCCCTCGTTCCTGGACCTTCACAGGTCCATTCTCCCTCTCTTGGACCTCCAAAGGTCCATTTTCTCTATCTTGGACCCTCCAAGGTCCATTTCACAATCTTGGACTCCCAAAGGTCCATTATTCATTCTCGGACCCACAAAGGTCCACGTCTCTATCTTGGACCCTTCAAGGTCCATTTCTCAATCTCGAACCCTTGAAGGTCCACCTCTTTATCTTAGACCCACGAAGGTTTATCCCTCCATCTTGGACCCCAAAAGGTCCACTTTCTTATCTCTTGGACCCTCCAAGGTCCATTTCACAATCTTGGACTTCCAAAGATCCACTCTTCATCTTGAACCCACGAAGGTCCATCCCTCTATCTTGGACCCACCGAGGTCAACCTCTCACAACCTTGGGCCCTTCTACGGGTCATCCCTCTATCTTTGCCCATCAGGGGTCATTTTTACAATCTTGGACCCTCCAAGGTCCATTCTTTATTTCTTGGACCTCCAAAGGTCCATTATGTCCATCTCTTGGACTCACTCTCTCTTTTCCAAAAGCTGACCCTGGGCTTATCATTAACCGGGGCTCCTTCGAACTACGGTGACCTGAGACTCGCACCTTATATGGTAAGAGTTACGTAGGCAACTTTCGCCCGGTCAAACTTTCTAAGCTTTTGTCGCAGTGTGGAGACCAACTAGTTATTTCAAAAGAAAAATTGTGTTTTTTTTGGATTTCCTTAATAATAATTATGCATCTAATTCAATCTTTTGCTACAATAGATTTCGGCACCATGTCTACAAGGGAATGCATCAAAATCCAAGAAGCCCTCAAGGAGATTCAGAACCTAAGGTTGGAATTGATCCACTTTCGCTACGAAGTGCATGAGACCTTAAAAGCCTTCAAGGAGTGTCAATTGTCTTACCTCCGTGACATCCATGAGTACTTGCGAAGATTTTTGCCCTCCACTACCTCCCAGGGTCCTTCCCATTCGTATGCTTGTGATCTCGCTCCTGGTCTCACATACCAAGTTCCCACTTTCAAGATTCCTACTATGCCTGCCCGCCACCTTCACAGGATGCCACCGCACAAGCTCTCCCTAAAGCCAGTCCGTGAGAAGAAACAATGTGATGACTTGGAAATGCCTATGGATCAGTTTCTTGATGTCCTAATGGAGAAGGTTTTGATCGAGCCGTATGTCAACACTGCACAATCTTCCAAGAAGCCCAATCTTGATACATCCATGTTTTGCTGATATCATCAGTGCCATGGCCACACCACCAACAAGTGTTTTTACTTAAGAAGATCATCCAGGGTTTGATCGATGAAAGCAATATTGGGAAGCTCTCAAGCGCAGTTGCCAACCCTCTGCCTCATAACTAATGGAATCACTCAGTCATCATAGGTTCTAGTGTGTTGGTCTTTGTTCATCTTGAACATTTATCTTTTATGTTTTCAATTAAAAGTCTTTAATTTCTTTTCTCTCTAGACTTGAGACATTATCTTGCTTATCTTTGAATGAAAGTTGTTTTATTTGTAAATATCGCTTGATTGCTAACCGCACTGATAAACTCATTAACTAACAAGAAATCATGACAAAGTGAACACGTAATCTCAAGATGACGAATGCTTCGATTGGGGGAGAAAATTCCTTTCTCTTACACATTCTCTCCATATACTATCTCCATACATCTCATTCGCGTCCACTCTCTATGTGCGCATTTCATACACTATCTCAAATGCTCTCCCAAGCATACACATTCTACAATCCATTTTACTCTTATTTCACAAAGCTTGTTGTTGCTCATCTTCAAAGTAGAGATGCTCGCATTGCTACAATTCAAATAAAGGGCAAGGGGCTATTTCCACCCCTCACAAGTGCAACATGAAGATCAATTTGGGGTTCATCAATTCCCCATTCTCGCGTCTCCTCGGCTTTTCCATTTGATTGATAAGCTTTCATTGAATATGCTCACATATCTTTCCCTTGGTCCAAATACATTTTCCTTACTTAATAAGTCAGTTAAATGAATTTGAATTTCTTTTAAGTACTCTCTAGGCAATGAGAATGCCGTCTGGTAGCGATCAAAGCTGAAACCTCTCACCATAGGAAACCATTACCCTACCCTCACTTCATAATATCCTTTCATTTCAAGATCGGCAAGTTTTGAATCCCCAAGGTAAAACCCCATGCAAGGGGCTCCCTCCGCTCGCAAAAGAAGTACCACCTTCAAGCTCAAAAGCGGTGGACGACACAAGAAGAGGGACAAGGTGAACGCTATCTAAGGCTTACACATGGGGCTACCACAGTTTCGCTCTCGCAAAAAAAAATGAGGGTCGAAAAGGAGAGGCGAGTGAATGATGCTCTCAAACATGTACACCTCGTGGATAATTCCCCAAGCGCTCAAAATGAAGAAGCGACATTGTGAAGAAGCGGAAATTTTCCCCTCTCGGCAAATCCCCTACCCAATTTCAAAGCCATCCTCTCACTCTTAGAGGATATCACCATCTTTATTGCCAAAGTTGATCTCGGTCTTTCAATGACACGACAGGACCATCCTCTCACCTTAGAACTCCTAAACACATCCCATAACCAACCTCTCATCTTTAGAGGTATAGTCAGTAAAAGGCCTAGCCGACCTCTCATCTTAAAAGAGGTCATGATTCACGAAGATTCAAATTTCCCAATGGCCGATCGCAACCCAAAGCCCAGCTCCGACCTCTACCGAATGGTATTCTCATCTCTTATTCAAAGAGATTCATTCTCATCAATTAAAGACTGTTTAAAAGAAATGCATGTTCAGTTCTTGAGTCGTTTATCATCTAAATGTGGGCATATTACGTACTCTCTCCATGTTTGGGAACTCGTCTCATTCTTGAAAGAAATTCATCCTTTCAATTCAACAAACACGGTCCGTGAAAGTCTCACTGGGGCTTCGCATCTGTGCCTCTCCGGCTCTCCGATAAAAGCAAGGAGACATGTGCCAGGGACATTTTCCCTCGGTTTGCGAGAAAGAAAGAAAAAATAGAAGGGTCTATCATCCGTCACATCCCACTTTTTTCCTTCTACTCCTTTTCGTCCTCTATTTTTTTTCTTTCTTTTCTCACAAAGAAGAATCAATGCAGCGGCAACCCGCGCGACAATTACAGCAGAGCAGCCTCAAGCAGCAAGCAACAACGGAGCGTCCTACCTCTCCGACAATCAAACCCGATTCCACCATCAACTGACTTTCTATCTATCATTACAACTTCAGATCACAAGCATTTAGCATCTTGAGACTACGTGTTTAATAATCAAAATTTGACAAATCAATCAGTGAGGCGTTTTCTCAAGCAATCAAATGATAACTGCGAATAAAATCAATCTTCCAATGTCTCGAAAAGTCTTCTTTTCTACAATCTAGGAAGATCCAAACACTTACTTTCTGTCAAGCAGGGGCTTCCTTTCACTTATACATACATCTCTCATAAGTCATCCAAAAGTCAAACACAAGAAGCTTCTCTCTCTCCTCCCAAATTGCTCATGCGGAGTCTGAGTATATACTTTTCTTTTACTTTTGAGTCGACTGAACGATTCCAAGTTAGATACGGTGTCATAGCACTTTGATTTATCAAACATTGGGGCTCTCCTCATCAAGAACCGGGGCTACAACAAAGGCCGGGGCATCAGCAGGGTCATATCTAGCAAGAAGGCATCCCTTGTCATCAAGATCAGTATGAAGCAAACTCTTTAAGTTAGTTAGGGGCATAATTAATCATAAGGCATCCTTATTAAATTAACTTTCAAATTGCCATTTTCCTCGGCACCTTGCTTACAAAATCCTCGTTGGTCTCCACAAATTTCATAAGGTCCATCGAAAACCTATCTTCGCGACTCCTCTAAAAGTCTCGTGTTATGTTTCCTGTTATAGTTATTTTTCTTTCGGGTACAAACGCCCATGTTATGATTATCTTTCATGTTATGCTTTTATAATTATGTGTCTTTCGGGTACAAACGCCCGCTGTTATGATAATCTTTCTCGTTATGATTATCTTTCACGTTATGCTTTTCTTTGATGTTATAGTTATTTATCTTTCGGGTACAAATGCCCATGTTATGATTGTCTTTCATGTTATGCTTATCTTTCATGTTATGCTTTCCTTTCCTGTTATAGTTATTTATCTTTCGGGTACAAACTCCCACGTTCTGATTATCTTTCATGTTATGATTTTCTTTCCTGTTATAGTTATTTATCTTTCGGGTACAAATGCCCACGTTATGATTATCTTTCATGTTATGATTTTCTTTCCTGTTATAGTTATTTATCTTTCGGGTACAAACGCCCACGTTATGATTATCTTTCACGTTAAGCTTTTCTTTCATGTTATAGTTATTTATCTTTTGGGTACAAACGCCCACGTTATGATTATCTTTCATGTTATGCTTTTCTTTCATGTTATAGTTATTTATCTTTCGGGTACAAACGCCCGCGTTATGATTATCTTTCTTGTTATGATTGTCTTTCCTTTTATGGTTATATTTCATTCAGGTACAAACACATTTGTTATGATTATCTTTCCTGTTATGATTATCTTTCCTGTTATGATTATCTATCCTGTTGTGGTTATCTTCCTTTTATGGTTATCTTACTTTCGGGTACAAACGCCCGTCTCTCGGTCTTTTTCAAGTGTTTTCCTTTTATTTGGGGTGACTCCCCTAAACAGTCAATCTTCAGGTGACTCCCCTAAACAGTCAATCTTCTGGGTGACTCCCCTAAACAGTCACTGTTCGGGTATACGAAAGCCCTTGTTATCTTTATCTTTGGGGCGACTCCCTAAACAGTCATTCTTCGGGTGACTCCCTAAACGTCAATCTTCGGGTGACTCCCCTAAACAAACAATCTTGGGGTGACTCCCCTAAATAGTCAATCTTGGGGTGACTCCCCTAAACAGTCATTCTTCGGGTGACTCCCCTAAACGGTCAATCTTCGGGTGACTCCCCTAAACAGTCAGTCTTGGGGTGACTCCCCTAAACAGTCACTCTTTGGGTATACGAACGCCCATCACTTCACTCTTAGGTACAAATGCCCATGGCCTCTGGTTATCGCCACCTCTTTGATGAACTACGATTCGGGATGATTCCCTCATAGGATACGTAGGAATCCTTTTCATAAGGGTCCAGCCGCTCGGCCATCTTGGTCATCTTTTCCCCTGGCACAAACGTCCATCTTTTCCGAACTACGATTTGGCTTGATTCCCTCATGGGATACGTAGGAATCCTTTTCATAAAGGTCCAGTCGCTCGGCCATCATGGTCACCTTTCTTTCTCGCCAGTCATTTGTCCGGCTCGGGATTCTCAGTTTTATCGACGACCCCACTTCTCGTAGAAGTGACGTCGCCGAGGGGCTCTGTGAGTACCCTGATCAGAACTCACGACCCTACAACTACCTTTAAAAGTGTGTTAGGGGCGTTTTGGTCATTTCCGCGAAGTTCCGACATCTTCGGAGGATTTCCTAACAAGCAGTGACTAAAACTGCGGAAACCTGTCCTGACAGACTAAATGTCAGTTGAAACTTCCGGAGGTCATAACTTTCTCGTACGATCTCCGTTTTGGGCCCACAACATATCAAATCGAACGGGAGAATGAGAGGAAAAGACCTAAGCGGCCAAACTGACCAAAAAGGCAAATTGGTCACTTGTGTCGTATGACACAAGTTTCCACCTCAAAAATGTCAGACCGGGGTCGTATGACACGGGACAACCTTGAGGCGGTTTAAAGTCCTATGTCGTACGACATGGACGTCCCCACCCGGCAGCCTATAAATACAAGGCTCCCCCTTCAGTTTTAAGGACCCCTTTTCGGACCTTAAGGTCACTCTGCTGAAATTTAGAGAGGAGATAGAGAGAAACACTCACACTCACACCTCACACACACTCACCTCTCTCCTAAAACACACACACACATTCGTGCTCAAAGAAAGGAGAAAATTGGTCATCTTTCGTTGGAGAATAGAAGAAGCAAATACCATACGATTGGTATATTGCTTCGAGTACTACAATAGGTATACACTAATCCCTCTCCATCTCTCTCTATCTCTTTCATGTTTATTCTTGCCATGATTGTTTATGTTATTTGAATATTTGTGATTTATTGGGTTTTTTTTGGTGTGATCAAGATGTTGGAGATGTGAATCTTCAATATTCACATCTCCTCATCTTAGATCTAGACATTCAGTCATCTTTACTTTATTAAAGTTTGAATCTTGCTCATGCTTGTTTGAGTTAGGAGGTGATGGGCTCTTGATTATGGCCCAAGATATGTGATAATTCAAATTTGGCCATCAAAGCCACATGATCCTCCCACGATACTCTTTTATTAATGTCATTTTACTGCTTTAAATTAGTATTTTAGCTTAATTTCATCATTTGGAAAGTCTTGGATCATTTGGGTGAAATCTGCTGATGGAGGCGACCTCTGTTGTATGACATAGACTACCCCTGGGTGTCCTGTGTCATACGACATCCGTAGCCCAGGAAATCAGTTTTGACTTCATTGACTCTAGTCAACCCCAAATTGGTCCGCCTCGTGGTTCCAGACCTTAATTAGTGTTTTTCCGTAGTTAAAGTAACCTTAGATTAGTTTTGGATTAGTTTTGGTGGCCTTTGCACCACCTTTGTAAGAGCGATCGACCATGTCATCTGTGTCATATGACATCCATGCTCTGTGCAACCTGTGTCGTAGGACACCCAAGGCCACAGGCGATCTGTGTCGTATGACATTCGTGAGCTTGGACAGGCTACCTCATCCCATTTCCTTTCAATTCAATTTCAACAATCGTAAGGGTGTGGCCCCCACTTTAAAAGGCTCACAAGATGTAATTTGGGTATTGCCCCCTTTTATTTGGTTCACAAGTGGTAGTTGTTTTTATTATCATTAATAAAATCAATTTTATATGTTTATTTGTCGACACGATTTGCACACACCTAGAATGAGCATGCATTGTCTTCGTTGATAGAAAGTCTCGAAAGAGGCGACTCTATATTCTCTTCCCACGTCGTAACTTGACCCCCGAACCCAACTAAGTGTTTATGGTTTCTCAACGTTTTCCTAAAAACGGAGTGGCGACTCTCATTTTATTAAAACCGTGTTCGTATTCCCGTTCCTTTTCGAAATTATCAATTAAAACCTTTTTCAAACTTCCCATGCGTTCGGCATGCGGATCGGGGTATGTTCAGAAAGCGTCGGAGAATTCTACAAGAGGTGGAGTTGGAAACTCTCCGAGATCATGGAGCCACTCTCCAAGGATGAAGAAATGCGGATCTTCAAGTCCTGCTTAAGGCCGTCCATCAGAACTCTCATCAGCCATCACTTCTTCCTAGATCTTCGGGCCATGGTCAATGCCGGCTCACAGTTCGAGAAGGATCTCAAGGAAAAATTGGCCACTGCACAGCCATACAGATACCGATCAGCAGTTGCATTCAATCCCGCACCGGCCCCGACAAAGGGAAAGATACGTCTGTCAACTACATTCATCAGGGACAGCAGTCGGGCAACAGAAACCCAGTCCCGCAAAGAAACAACTCCATTCCTAAGCAGCCTGCCGTACACTTCGACAAGTTGGACATGCCGCTGAGTAAGATGCTGGAAGGGTTGATCAAGGAAGGCCTCCTCAAATCCGTTGCAAACTATAAACCCAAGAATCCCCTAGTCAACGCTGACAAGAGAAAGTACTGTGCCTTCCATCAGTATCATGGCCGTACCACAGACAACGGCATGGGGTTACGGTACAAAATTCAGAATTTGATAGAGGAAGGAAAATTGGAGCGTCCCCGTGGACCTAATACAGTCGGAAACCCTTTTCCGAACAACAACAGTGTGAAATCCATTGAATGGGTGCCAAAGAAGATTGCCGCATAGCCAGTTCCTCCGCTTCTTCCAGCCAGGTCCTCATCAAATGTCCACATCAGTTATGATGTTTGTGATTGCTCTGAATGCCTTGAGTACGAGTTCCAAGACATGATCAGGGGTAATTCTCCCAGAAAGCAGAAGAAGAAGTCTTCTCAACAGAAACTGAGAGAAAGATATAAAGCTGGAGACACCAGTGTGGGTACACTCGGAGAGCCATCCGGGAGGTTCGATTACTACGTACTCTACTCCAGCCAGTCCTCCCTTCCTCCAGGACACATAGCTCTAGAGCAGACAAGGCTGGGAAAGCCGAAAAATCCTGCTGACATAAGAGTTCAGGCCTCAGGACACCGAAATACCTCAAATCTTGACAACCCCACTGCAAGTCAGAAGCCTAACCCCCCGCGGGATCAGCCAAGGTTCAATTTGCCCAGCTTCAGGGCACGGGTCAGTAAAGGAAATTCGAAGTCAGCTTGGCACTCGCACTCAATCAACGTGCTAACCAAGGGCGGCCACCGCAAGCAGCCTCAACACAATCCCGAGGCACCACCAAAAGCATTACCTCGCAAGAGGAAGACAGGAAACGGATGGCTTGATGACTCTCCTTCTCCGGAAAGAGACCAGATCTACGATTCCCGACTGTATGGCAGTATGCTCACTTTCAATGACGAAGACCTGCCGAGAGACACCTCAGGGCACAATGAAGCTTTGTACATCGCTCTCCGGCTTAACACCATATCGCTCCCCGTAGTATTGGTAGACAATGGATCAGCAGTCAACGTCCTCCCTCTTAGCATGATGTGAGCCCTACGCATCGATGAAGGCCACATGATTCTATCTGCTCGGACTATTAAGGCCTACGACAGCACGTCTCATCCCATCCTGGGGACGGAGACTCTGGAGCTTTGGTTTGAAACCCAAATGGTGCCAGCAAAATTCCACGTGATGGACATTTTGTCCGAATTCACAGCTCTGTTGGGACGCCCTTGGCTACACCACATGAAAGCCATATCTTTCACTCTCCATCAGTGCATCAAGTTCATCAACCGGCAGGGAGATCTTGAAGTCATCAGACGGGACAGTTTCCTCATAGGGAACGAAGTCGAGACAACAGCCAAGCGTGCCCGCAGTCAGGCACCTGGGCTACCTCCTTCAAGTCGACCAAGGGACTATCGGGGCAAATCTCATCAGAATCCCTCTGAGTCTGGAGATTCTAACTATATCAACGTCCTCGAACAGGCAGACCCTGAAGCTGTCAGATACATCAAGTTCAACTTCCGTTTCCGAAACTTGGAAGCAGACTGAAAAGAAACCCTGAGCATCGCCATGATGCGGGCACATAAACCCACTGTCTCCGATCGGAGATTTGTCAGCATCCTTCAATCCTACTCTCTGGCCCCGCCAGGCGAGGAAATCTTCGTGATAAAGGTCAACAAGAATCGTCACACTCGTGATGAATGTATGGCAGTCGTATGGGATGTCCTCCATGAGGAATTGCCCACCGAGTCCCTCTTCTCAAGCGAAGGGCATGATGTTTTTCTAGCAGCACCAGCATCGCAGCAGGACGCGAGGCATCCTTATGTACGGGTTGAGCCGTCAGACGACAACGAATCAGGACTCTCCAGAGTAGAGGACGCGGCAGGTCCGCAAGAAGATCCCTACATACATATGCTCAGTTTTGAGGAAGGCACCAGTTCCGATGACGTCACCTATGACAAGGGCTCCAATACCATGGAAATTGTCAAGCTCAACATCCCGTACAGGCGGTTATCCGGCGAATGGAAACAACTGGTTGACACGACAAAGAACCCCTCTGATTAAGCGACTGATGACGACTTCGTCAACATCATATTTTCCAGATATCCCGATGATACCAAGGATCCGGTCCTCATTATCAGATTCTGCATTGCCAAAGTTACCCTCGATGACTCCCTGCTCATGGTAAGCGAGGCCCTGGCCAATCGAGCTCAGAGCTCATCATCATTTCCGACTACCAGCCCCAGTGGCAACCGGCTCGTGTCAGAGTCAAGCTTACAGCCACAAGCGCCGCCAAGGCCAAGGGCATCAGCAAAGGAGATGAAGCTCCTCACCCTGTCACAAATCAGATCAACCTCAGGAACGCTTTCAGTAGCCAACCTGAAAACATCTGTAAGAGTCTTCCCCATAAGACAAATCTAGATTTCGAAGAAAGGAATGATCACCTCAGCATCAACATGCTCAAGTTCGATCCTACTCCCAGTCGTCACGGCCACAGATTCAGGCATCCCGCCAGTAAACTGCTAGCTCTGATAGACTTGGCGATCCAGTAAGATCACGAGACTATCAACATCGCAGAATTTAATACCCCCGTGGGTTCAATCAAGAAGATATGGGCGAACTTCTTGGTAACTGAGATCAAGGAAGGCCGCATGGAATGTCCCAGCCTGACTTCCTTCGTCAATATAATCCAAGTGTTCCCGCCATTAGGAGATTTGGATGTGATCACAGTTCTAGACACTAGCCAAACGGCGCGCACCTACGGAGACTGTTTAGCTCTCGCAAGGAAAGCCCTCATGGAACTAGCCACTCAAGAGAACCGTCTCTGGGATGAGAACCAAGCTCAAAAGACCCACAGGGACCAAGACCTTAAAGTGTCACAAGCAGCTTCAGACAGAAAGCTAGAGGCCACTCTAGACCAATTCAACCTCAAAGATTTTTCTCACGACAACTTCCTGGACTACCGTCTTTTCGCAGCCAACCCCCTCTGGCAAGGGAGGGCGGTCAATGGTCCCGATGACCTGGAAAATGGAATGGCACAGTACAAGGAGTACCTAGCCAAACAGCATGAAGAGTACCAGCGCTTATCTCCTCGGGAAAAGCAAGTTCTCTGTGAAAGCGACGACGAAGACGATGAAACCATTCTCTTCCAAGCCGGGCATGAAGTCAACAAAACCGGAATCCCAAGGGTCCTGGGAGGATGGGGACGGATCATTTCCGCTATCAAGCTAAAAGGACAACTGAGGGAGGAAGGTCAATTTGAAATTACACAAATTTTCGCGCGCGGACGCGGAAAGGCGGTTGTCTTACGCGGGGGGTTGGTGTCTGAGACCTCACTTCATGGGAAGGAAAATGAGGAGTCGCCACACGGTTTTTGTATTTTGAGCCCAAAACGTTGAGAAACGGCTTTTGTGAAAAGGTGTCATTTTTATTGGTAGCAAAAACATAGGAGAAGTCTTTGAAAATGGGGGATCATTTTTATTGGTAGCAAAAACGAGTATAAAGCTTTTAGTACCAGAGATTGTTATGTTCAGAGGTCACGTTACGTTTCGGGAAGAGTATTACGAGATCACCCGAAATGCCTCGTATGACGAGTCTTTCTACCTTTCTCGAAATCGTGTGTGTGTGTGTTTGCATTTTGAAATGGGGGCTTGAATGACAAGCTTAATCTTGGTTTGAATGTCAAACGTTGATTAGGTGACTTTGTTTGAAAAGATGAGCGTTTGAATGACAAACATCGGTTTTGTGTTTGAAATGAGCGTTTGCGTGGCAAACGTCGATTTTGATCTTTTGAAAGAGAGTTCGAAGGACGAACTCCGATTTTGAACCGGGCGAGTCATTGTTAACGATTTTTACGGGAAAAAGCGTATTAAATGATTTTGAGTGTCAAATGGTGGCTTTTAGTTTGAAGATGAGCATTTGGATGCCAAACGTCATTTCGCGCGTTTTTTGAAAGAGAGTTCGATGGACGAACTCCGGTTTTGAATCGGGCATTACATTGTTAACGATTTTTACGAGAAAAAGCGTATTAAATGATATGCAATCAACGAATCAGGTTGCGACTCGGAGTTTGAAAAGTAAATACTATCACGATCCAAACGGGTCGGACTTGTAAATGACAGTATTTAAAGTGGTATCTGTGAATGTGTGCCCCAAATTTTGTTTGTTGGAATTCACGCGAGTTTGAAGACATCCGAGTTATTTGAAAAACGGAGTCGCCATGCCATTTTGATTACCTCAAAACTTTGAAAAAAAGGTTTTATGGGTTCGGAGGTTAAGTTACCCCTTGGGAAGAACGTTTGGCGTTCACCCAAAGTGCCTTGCCGGAGCAAGTCTCCCAAGATTTCATTAATCGTGATTGCTTGCGTGCTTTCTTTGTGTGCATGTGTTTGAGAGTAAGGGGGAAATGTCCCAAGTTGTCTTCCGGACGTACAAACCATTTGTTGGTTGTCGCTCGGGATTCCTTGGAATTTTATGTATTTGGGATTATGATCCCGTCCTCATCTTATGACTTGTGATCATCGCATTTTAACCTCGGGACCCTCGGGACTTGCGTGATCGAGAGAATGACTCTCTTTTGGTCAAAGATGAGGTTCTTTAGGAGGGAATGTCCTTAGCCCATCAATCCTACGCTTTAAGATGGTCGAGTTCGTATAGAGACTTCATACTCATTCTTAAGCGATAATCGGAGATATAGGGTTCAAGGTTATCCTTTTCCTAAAGAAATCATGAACCTTTAATGGAAGGAACGATGCAAAGATGAGAACTTTTACACCGGTCCGTTCCAAGGTTGGGGGAAAGGGGAAATGCATGATGAAAAATGACTCTTTAATGAAAAGATGACATTTTGGTTTTAGCAAATGATGCTTTTTTGATTGAAAGAAATGATCTTTATGCAAGTGATGCGTAAAGATAGGATTTTTATGCAAATGATGCATTAGAAAAGGTTTTTGAATGCAAAGGATGCATTTTTATTGGAAAGGACTTGATCTTTATATGCAAATGATGCATAAAGATAACATTTTTATTGGAAAATAGGGGTTTTAGGTGCAAAGGATGCACCTTTATGAAAAAGACTACATTTTTATGACAAATGAGGTCTTAATGCATGCAAAAGGGAAGGGGGTGATAAAGAAATGATCTTTATGAATAAATGCCAAGTCCCAAGCAAGATATATGAATGCAATGAGCAAGTATATCAATTAAAATGCAAGGTTAGGGCGTGCGAGGTTACCAATCGTTTCCTTCGCTTCTTCGGACGGAGCTAGGAGGAGAGGTTCGTCTTGGGTCTTCAAGGAGGAGGGAGATGGCTTCTTGAGCTTCTTCTTCGCCTTCTTGAGCCTTGAGTGTTCTTCACGTCTTGATTATATTGCCATGGAGTGAGTGTGTTTTTGTTGTTTGTTAATTGTGTGTGTTGAAATGGGTAGAGGAGGGCTCTATTTATAGGCGATGCGGATAAGGCTAATGAAGCCGTGCGGGCTGCGAGCCCTTTGCAAATGAGGCCGTGCGGTCTTATCCATTATGACTCAGCATTCTAGAAACATGCAAGGTGGCATTATTCTAGAACCTTCTCCCTAATTAAGAAAAACGTGTTTTCTTAATTAGGAAGGCTCCCTACAGCCCTAATTTTAATTTGGGTTTGCTCCAGGACATTTCGGAACATTAGGAAGGTCAGGGAATTAGGGAAACTTACCGAAATTGCCGGGAAATTTAGCGGGAAGGCATGAGCCGGATTTGGGTACTTACGAAGCCCCTCGGCAACGTCACTTGCAAGGCGAGTGGGGTTGTCGATAGAAAAGGATCCGATCGGCGAATGCCGAGACGGATTGGGTGACCAAGGCGGTCGAGTGGGCTGAACCTTTTGGAAGGCTACCTACGTATCCGGAGGAATCAAGCCGGGCCGTAGTTCGGAATTAGGATCCGCTGGGGAAGGAAGAAGAGAAACGGTCTCTTGCAGGGAAAAGAAGAGAAAATGACCTAGGAGATCAAGCAATTGATCCTACGGGGATATGCTAGGAGTGACCCGGGTGGTCGGATATACGAACTTCTATGAGGGCGCTTTATCAGCGAGGAGTGACAAAGAACCAGGGTGACCAAAGTGGTCGAATGGATGAACCTTTTATAAAAGGCTACCTACGTATCCCGGAGGAATCAAGCCTTGATCGTAGTTCAAGCATCACTAGATAGTTAGGAACGATGTCTAGGATGCTTGAGATTTTGACAATTCGGAGAGGCTGTCACTGATGAAGCTAGAGCTTATGGCGCTATCTCTTTATGACGGAGATAGAGGTAACTTAAGTTGGGAAACTTGAGCGTACGTCACTATTCGCGGATAGAGGTAGCACAAGTTGAAATGACTTGGGCATACGTCACTATTCGCGGATAGAGGTAGCACAAGTTGAAATGACTTGGGCATACGTCACTATTCGCGGATAGAGGTAGCACAAGTTGAAATGACTTGGGCATACGTCACTATTCGCGGATAGAGGTAGCACAAGTTGGAATGACTTGGGCATACGTCACTATTCGCGGATAGAGGTAGCACAAGTTGGAATGACTTGGGCATACGTCACTATTCGCGGATAGAGGTAGCACAAGTTGGAATGACTTGGGCATACGTCACTATTCGCGGATAGAGGTAGCACAAGTTGGAATGACTTGGGCATACGTCACTATTCGCGGATAGAGGTAGCACAAGTTGGAATGACTTGGGCATACGTCACTATTCGCGGATAGAGGTAGCACAAGTTGAAATGACTTGGGCATACGTCACTATTCGCGGATAGAGGTAGCACAAGTTGGAATGACTTGGGCATACACCACTATTCGCGGATAGTGGTAGCACAAGTTGGAATGACTTGGGCATACGTCACTATTCGCGGATAGTGGTAGCACAAGTTGAAATGACTTAGGCATACGTCACTATTCGCGGATAGAGGTAGCACAAGTTGGAATGACTTGGGCATACGTCACTATTCGCGGATAGAGGTAGCACAAGTTTAGAGTTCTGACAATTCGGAGGTTGTCACCTAGTGTTATCCCGTTATAACGGAATTAACGGAGCGGCGGGAATAGAGCTTGATTGCTAAAGAGATAAGGGATATTTTACGAAAAGATGTTATCTTGGTTAAAAGATAACGGAAATTGCATGCCCAGTGGAAGGTCCGGGCGGGATTGTAATTTACGCTCGGAGCGAATGAGGCCGCCGGCATGAGATGGAGAAAAAAGGAGCCGTACGGCTAGAGACTGTTTTTCAGATTATTTAAAATCAGATTTGAACGGGCCATTGGCATTACATTGCCGCCCACTTCAGCCGAGAGAGAGAGAGAGAGAGAGAGAATTTCGAGATTTCTTCAACCCTTTTTGCTTCTATTGATTGGAATGGATCCAGGAGGGCAATCCCATACAGAGGCAAGCAAGAAGGAACATCTCCGCGAGCTGCGAGAAGGAGGAGAAAGGAGCTCGTTCGGACGGAGAGGAAGTATGACTTCCTTACGCCTCCATCGGAGCTTTACCAGAGAAGGGAGCATAAATCAACGAACCCGCGATCGGTTGGGGTAAGCATTCTCATTTTGCTCAAATCCGATGATTTTGCTTGAATTTTGAATGATTTAGGGCTTGAACCAAATTTAGGAATTTTCTAGGATTTTTGAATGATTTTGAGATGCATGAACAACCTATGAGGCTAAGAATATGCATGTGCAATTTTATTTGATGAAAAATATGAGAATGACTCACTTTTTTCTCGCAAAATGAAGTAAGAATGAGATTTGTCTAAATGAGACGAAGTTCTTGCCTTGTGCTAGAACTAGGTCAAAATTCTGATTTTCAATGAGAAAACATGATTTTGGAAGATGAAAATGATTCATGCATGCCATTTTATTTGAAAAATAATGCTTATGTGCAAAGAATTGTGATTTTGTGCTTTAGGAAAGCAACGTGCTTAAAATGACGTGTTTCAAATGATGAAAGTCACGTTTTTGATGCAAAAGATGCTAGAAAAACTTTTGTGAATGCTTTTCTTTTGAAAAATATGTGCACTTTTGTGAATATATGCATGCTTTTGAAATGAGATGAAGGACTGACGCTTCTTTTTTTGTGTGCTTGTCTACAGGAAAACAAGTCTAGAGGACCGTCCGAGATTGCAGTGAAGCTTTGGCAGAGGATGCCGGATTTTGAGAAGAATGGGGTAAATCCCAAGCGGTGGTGAGGGCTCTGCGCTGGATGCATTTGTAGAGGCCATCGGCGGGGTGTCCACATCACCTCTAAGAGCGAGGGCTTGGTCCGAGGCCCTTTACGAGTTACGGTGGGACGGTACACATAGCTTTCACTGGTGGGGAGGCGACGGTGACTCTGCCGATTTCACGGCTATTGCGGCCTACGGTTCACGGGAGGCCCGTGACTTGGAGAGACCATATTACGGTAGGAGTTCCGGGCTTTGGTAGGGTTTGAGGCTGATTCCCGAGTGGGGATGGAGACACGGAATGTCGAGGTGGCGATCCGAGCTTGCATGCGAGAACTTTCTTGCTAATGATGTGGCCCTTGGCCAGTGGCTAGAGCATTCATATGGTTGATGCTATCGGTCACCATCTTTGCTAGTGCAGGACACGGCCATGACTTGCCTCCTCGACTCTTTGGAGGATGTTGATGGGATAGGGACGGTCTCTTGGGGAGAGGCCGGATTGGCGGAGTTGTACTTCTCGTTGGACATGTACGGTCGGAACAAAGTTGCTTCCATGGGTACTTCTCATTTGCCCTTGAGGTAGTCTCCTTTTTTTCTTTCTTTCTTTTCTCTTTTCTGTCTTGAGACTTTTATAAAGAGAGAATGACCTTTTGATGTTTTGAACATGCGGGCTGGTTTTGCGAGGTGATCGGGTTCTTCCCTTGGAACCCGGTGAGTGATGTCACCATCTTCCCTGCTATGGTTATTTGGAGGAGATGCGAGAGATAAATTCACGGGGAAGACCCGGATTACCTTCGATTACAAAATGGTGAGGCCGGTCATCAACGGGGATGGGCACGACGGAGTGGACTTCTACCCTTGGGGGCGGTATCAGGAGATTTTCTTTGGGAGATGCCATCGAGGTGACGAGGCGAGAGGAGGTGGCTCACTGGGCGACATGTGATGTCATTTACTTGGGGGACCGCTTCTCGAGCGGCATGGTCATGTTCCCCCACTAGATGCCATTACTCCTTCGACCCTCCGGCACGGATCTGCGGCCCGGGGATTGGCGGCGGATGAGATTGAGAGGTACCGGGCGAGTGTGGGCTGCGAGAGGAGTATTTTGACATGGGTACCCCCCTGTTTGTGTTTGTGGAGCGGCGCTGAGGACGCCACGAAGCTAGTGAAGGCGGCGGTCACTCGGGGATATGGGGAGGATGAGCCTGCGACCCGCCGATCCCTCCTGCGCATCGTCCTATGTGATCCATGGAGTGCCGAGGAGGATGAGGATACTGTCCCCGATGCTAGGGAGCCCCGGTACACCTTGCCGCTGATAGCCTTTGTAAGTATACTCTTAGGGTCTTATTCCCTTTTTAGCTTTGATTTTACGCTTTTGCAATTTTACGAGATTTTACGAGATTTTTCTCTTCTTTTCCTCGGAGTTCCGGCTCGTACTTACGATAGGGTGGTCGGGCGAGAATAGGGCTGGAAGGACATGTGCCGGTCTCTTACGAGGAAGGCGGCTGCGCCCGAAGCGGCGGCGGATGCACGGGAGCACAGGCGCAGAGACGGCACGTCGGGGCACGGCGTCTACCTCATCGGCCTCGGAGTACTCTTCCGGTGCCATGCCTCGGGGCGGGGACCCAGCGGCGACGTGCAGGCGGTGGTGAGTACGGGCACGATAATGTCCATTTGTCGACGTGAGCGACCGGGAGGACTTGATGAGGGAGGCTAGCATTTATGAGTTGAGTAGCGATGAGGAGGAAGAAGAATCGGAGGCCTAGGAGGTCTCTAGAATAGATTTGGAACGAAAACAAACAGTGAACAATTTTTATGCACAACTTGTTTATTTTTGCTTTATTTGGGCGTCGATGGGGCGAAAACATTGTATTTACATTTTATTTACTTTTCTAATTTATGCTTTCTCAATTTGCATATTATCTGAGCCTTGGGGCAACTTTTTGCTTGGAATTGGAAATTTGGCGGGCCAAAATGATTTATAATGGTATATAAATGCTTGAATGGCTTACGGATATGTTTTTGTACGGGTTTTGGTTGAAAA
Organism: Adenophora triphylla var. japonica; assembly: GCA_022495995.1. NCBI lineage: Eukaryota > Viridiplantae > Streptophyta > Magnoliopsida > Asterales > Campanulaceae > Adenophora > Adenophora triphylla. The sequence continues at coordinate 76,275 of JAFEMH010000184.1, forward strand.
AGTGGGGTGAAAACTCCCTTGGGCAGCAACTTTGGTTGCTTTGCAGAATTTTTCTGCGAGAGGGCTAATGTAGCCGTGCGGCATGGCCTTGAGGGCAAATGAAGCCGTGCGGCTAACGGTTAATACGAGCGGTTATTTTACGAATAAAAGCAAGGCTTGGCCATTTCATTTCATTTTCACTCTAGACTTGTCCCAATTGTTCCCGAGCATATTTTGGACCTAAAAGCACCATCTTTGAACACTTTGCGATGGAGAAGCCCGTCGGATTGCAAAGGGAAGCGAGACCATTTTCTATCCGGTCTTCAATCTTGGGCGAGATATAACTTCCAAAATCACAAGGGGCTGCTTGATTCTTCCTTCAAGATCAAATCTTTATGGCATTTGAGGATCTCCCGCCCGATTGGGACTGTTGAGAGCCGCGGCAAAGTTACAGGACGTCAGGAGACATGTTTCTTGCTTCTCTTACAACGAAATTGTCCCAACGCACGAAGACTTGAGCCTTGATTGGGGGTCCAGGCGAGGCTATATCTATTCCGCTGATCGGAGACGTGCCGGTGACGGTAAAGCTTGCATCTTTTGCGAGATTCCTTTGGGAGAGGCGAGAGGATGATGGTAGCCCGGATAGGATTGACCTTTCGATATCCGGGCGAGGTTTGGGTCTCCGAGATATGGCTGCGACCACGGTGGCTATGGATGCTTTCATTCTCTGCGTATTTCTGTTTTGTTCAACTGCTTGAGTCAGTGGGGATCTGTCATAGTGGCCTCTTGGACATGGTCGAGGCTGCGAGTGGGAAGGATATTGTCCCATTGGTTTTGGGAGAGACATTTCATGGGATCGACGGGATGGCTCGGGAGACCGTTTCATGAGGTCAGGAGTCCGGCTATGTTGACTTTGTGGCTGCGGGAGAGGCTCGGGGCTTTGCACGGGGCTTTGCCGACTCGGTGCCCTTGGGTGATTTCTCGGAGAGGTGCGCCTAGGCGGCGAGGAACGGGGTAGGCTGGGAGGCGATGATGGCTAGGCTATCCACTTCGGACATCCGTTGGTGGATACCACATTGGAGGTTGCGGACCGGGAGGATATTTCGGGAGTCTTATGTTGTGAGGGTTCCGAGTTACTGCTGGTCGTCCTTCTACATACCTGCTTAGTATCCGGGCGGTTTGGGGCTTTACGGGAGCCTTTGAGTGATTGGGAGGACATCCGGACCATGGAGGTGGTGTCATTGGACATGAGAGATCCGGCCCGGCTTCTCTTTCTTCTCGAGGGCTTGGACATATCTTGCTTTCCCACCGGGGCTATCTTCGGGAGCGGGAAGAGCACCATCTTGACCCTTTGTCTACTTGGGTAGTACGAGAGGGAGATGGGAGCGACTCGGGTTATCTTGGAGGATAGACGTCGAGCTTTATTGGGAGGCGGCGCGGACTCGAGTAGGACTACGAGGAGGCGAGGCTAAGGCGAGTTGCCATAACCAATCGGGTGACTTGGTCGGAGATATGGAGGCTCGGTACAAGAGGTTGTCAGGGTCGCTCCTTTGGCGAGTCTCGAGAGGGAGGAGGTGCGGACTCGTGCTCGTATAGAGAGCGCTCATTGACACGGGGTTGGTAGAGGCTCCGGTGAGGATACCGAGGTCGGGATGAGGGATACAGGCATTATTGAGAAGAAAAGGAAGAAGACTCGACGAGGCCGAGGAAAAGGGAAGAAAGGCTGAAGAAGACTCGGCGAATGACGGCGACAAGTCTTTTCTCAAGATCCTCTTATTGCCATTTGCAAACACATTAGTTTATTTAGGCATTTTATTGTATTTTAGATCTTTTTAGCGAGGTTAGCGAGTTAAGAGGTAGGCCGTGCTTGAACTCATCAAGAAGTTTTTAACTTGTAATGAACAAGGCATATTATCTTAAAAATTAATCAAGACACATTTCATGGAAATTCAAATGTCTCTTTTTTTATTGATCGGGACATATTTCATGGAAACTTAATCGTCCTTTTTATTGTTTAGACCGAACCATATATGGTGCCTACGTTCCCCTTTTACAAGAAAGGCTAAGGGGCTCGGGTCTACGTAGTTCATTACAGTGAACCAATTTTTTTTTTATGTGCGGCCACTGTTTTTGCCTAGACCGCCCTTTTTGGGGTTTCGGCCCTAGTGGGCATTACTCTTTTTGCACTAAGATTTTTTTTTTTCTTTTTTTTTTTTTTTTTTTTTATATGTGCAACCCTGTCTTTTGCCTAGACCGCCCTTTTTGGGGTTTTCGGCCTAGTGGGCATTACTCTTTTGCACTAAGATTTTTTTTTTTTTTTTTTTTTTTTTTTTTTTTTTTTTTTTTTATTAGACATAGTATCTTCGGAGTTTATCACCGTTATTTGGGTGGACAAAGGGATTGCCATCCAAGTACGCAAGCTTCATTGCTCCTCTGACGGTATCTTACGCACCACATAAGGGCCGATCCGGACGGGTTCCCATTTTCCCGGGGTTGTCTGCGGTAGGGGCTTTACTTTCGGCACTAAGTCGCCCTCTTTGATGTCTACGGCCTTGACCTTTTTATCAAACGCTGCTGGCCATTCGCCTCTGGTAGGCTCGGGTGTGTTCCATGGCTTTTAGCCTTCTCTCGTCAAGCGGGGCTAACTCATTATGCCGAGTGCGCAACCATTCCACTTCATTGACCTTTGTTTTCCGGGAGGACCCTTAATGACGGGATTTCCAACTCCACTTTGGTAACACTTTGCTTCCATCCCGTAAGTTAGGGCAAAAGGAGTTTCTCCTGTGTACATTCGACGGACGTTACGTAGCCCCGAGTGCTAGGTGCGGCTTTTCGGGCCAATCACGACCACGGGTGGCCATCTTAGGATGATCCGCTCGAGTGTCTTATTAGCGGCTTCCACGGCTCCATTGGTGCGAGTGCATGCGGGGACGACTTGTGGCGAGTAACTACGGGTCGACGGCGGTCTATCGCGATCTCCTTCGAAGTGTGACCCATTATCGAAATGATCTCGTTGGGCACCCCATATACGCACATTATGTTTTCTTTGATGGCTGGGCCACTTTTACGGAAGTGAGGACCTTGTAGGACTTGGCTTCTACCCACTTTGTGAAGTAGTCGATGGCTACCAACACGAACTCGTGCCCATTGCTTCTGTCGGGGATATTTTCCCTATCACGTCAATGCCCCAAGTTGCAAACGGCCAGGAGTCGTCATGCGGTACGCAGTCATGAGGTGGGAGATGGTTGAGGTTGGCAAACCGGCGGCACTTGTCGCGAGTTCGGACGTGCGAACACGATCTGTTTCCATGGAGATCCGGTAGTAACCCATTACGAGGATCACTTGCATCGGGGCTCTGGCATTCATGTGAGGACCGCGGGGACCATTGTGGACTTCGGTCATCAACTCTCCGCTCTTTCTTGAGTGACACATAAGAGGAGTGGTCCTTGATACCGCTTCTTATACGGGTTGCCTCCTAGAATGACATAATGAGAAGCCAACCTTTTCGGGGCTCGCAAGCTTTTGGCTACGACACCTTCTTTTGGTCTACCTTCTTCGTCTACGAAAGGCGACTCTCCGTCTTTGAGGAATTGGTAAATCTGATTGTACCAAGGTTCCTTTATGGGCTCGGGTCCCAGGTCCACTTCACAACGAAGGCTGGGGCTTCTCTTCTACCCACTACTGAAGGGCTTTATGGCTTTTCCCTCGGGGATCTCTACCAATGAGGCTAGAGTAGCTAGGGCATCTGCGAATCTGTTCTTTTCCCTCGGCAAGTAGTGGAAAGTCACTTCTACGAGCTGTCCGATCCAACTCCTCCATATGGGCATGATACCGTTGTAGATTAGGGTCTACGGTCTTCCACTTGTTGGAGACTTGGTTGATGATCGAGTGAGTCTCAGTAAACTTCGAGCTCCTTGACATTTCTTTCTAAGGCGGCCTCCAAACCCGGCAATGCGGGCTTCATACTCGGCGACATTGTTCGTGGCGGGAAAGTTCAACTTGAGGGCTATGGGGGTATGTTCATCTTTCGGATCGACCGATAGCATTCCTACACCATTTCCTCTTTTGTTAGCGGCTCAGTCAAAGAACAATTGCCATCTATTTTCGAGCTCAGCTGCAAAGATCCCTTCATCAGGAAATTGGGGCTCGGGCCCTCTGTCTTCATTGCGGGGAAGTTTGCTAGATGATCGACAATGCTTGACCCTTGATGGCCTTTACGGTCACATAATTGATGTCGTGATACGCCAAGAAGAAGGACCACTTCGCTAAACGCATCGAGAGGGAAGGCTTGTCAAAGATGTACTTGATGGGGTCTATTTTCGAGACCAAGTTCACGGGGTGGGCTTGCATATAATGCTTTAATTTGCCGACTACCCGGACCGATCCTGCACAAGTCTTTTCACATGCTTTGAGTAATTGAGCTCGCTCCCTGTAGCTTCCGGCGACAAAGTAAATGGCGTTTTCCACCCGAGAGTCTTTCTTTTCTGAGCAAGCATAGCCCCAGCTGCCGTGTACGTGACGGTGAGATAGAGCGAAGAGGCTTACTGTCTATGTGGGGGCATAGTAGGGGATGTACTAAGTATGCCTTGATGCGGTCAAAGGCATCTTGGCATTCTTCGGTCCATTACGTGTCCACATTCTTCTTCATGAGCTTGAAGATGGGCTCGCACATAGTGGTCAGCGATTGTGAAACGGCTAATGTCTTGCAATTTACCCATGAAGCTCTTGACTTACATGCAGGTTTGAGGTGGCCTCATATCCATGATGGCTTTGATCTTTCGGGGTCAACTTCTATACCTCGCTCCGTGACCATGTACCCAAGCACTTTTCCCCTTGTCACTCCGAAGGTGCATTTTGGCGGGGTTTAGTCTCATGGAATGTTGTCTCAACCTCTCAAAGAATTTTCGTAGGTCAACAAAGTGCGCCCACCTTCTCCTTTGGAGTGGATTATCATGTCATCTACGTAGACCTCAATCTCCTTGTGGATCATGTCATGAAAAAGCGCGGTCATTGCCCTTTGGTAAGTAGCCCCGGCATTCTTGAGCCCGAATGGCATTGCTTGTATAACGATGGGTCCCCACGGTGTGGTGAAGGCTGTCTTTTCTTGGTCTTCCTCGGCCATCTTGATGCAGGTTGTAGCTGCAAAACCATCAACGAAGGATTTGACTTCGTAGTTGGCGGTGGAGTCCACCGGGATGTCTATGTTTGGCGAGAGGGTAGTCGTCTTTGGGGCTGGCCTTGTTTAGATCTCGGAAATCCACACGGCGGCGCACCTTCCCATTGGCCTTGGTTACGGTCACGATGTTGGACAACCATGTCGGGTATTCAATAACTCGATGAACCCTACCCGCGGTAGCTTCTCAATTTCTTCTTTGACACTGTAGAGACCATTCCGGCTTGATCTTTCTCGGTTTACGCTGCGGCTTAGCATACGGTGCTAGAGGGATTACGTGCTCTACTATCGAAGCTGTCTAGCCCGGCATATCCTTGTATGACCATGCAAACACGTCGACGTATTCTACGAGCGGCTCGATCAATCTGTCCCTTTCAACCCCACGGAAGAAGCTTCCAATCTGTGTCTCTTTAGGTTCCTTAATAGTACCCAAGTTCACACTTATCAAAACCTCCTCGGCGGCTTGGGCCCGGTTTTCCTCTTTTACGAAACACCTTAAAGATTTCTTTAATGTATTGTTCGTTTAGTGTGTTTGCATCTTGTTCAAATGATTCATTATTAAGCGTTGTTAAGTTTTGAGTTAATTTATCATTTGTTAAGTTGGCAATAAGAGGATAATCGAAAGATTTGTCATTTCATTCAAAATAAGGGGAAAGATGACATCGATTACATTTTCATAATCCTCGGGCGTGAGGCCTTCGGATGACTACGAGGGAGGAATTCGAAGATTCTGACTCAGAATAGACAACAACGACTCTGGACCCTACGCTACTTATTGACTCGAGGGGACTTGACAAGGGTTGGGACAGGGATCTCGCTCCTTCTTCTTTGTTGCCACAGGGAGTAGCTTGATCTTGTCGGCGTTTTCGAAAGTTGGAGACTTCGAGCGATCAAAAGCTTGCCGGAAATCATTGACGGGCGTGCTTGTGGAAAGATGGTGAGGGAACTAAAGTAACTTGTTGCAATCTTTCGGCTAGCTCTTCCGTAGCGATTGGACTCATTGGCGAAGGATCTGGCTCATCTTATCAATGCACTGGCGATAACTTATTTTCTCTTTGCGATCTTGGACACCACGACCTTGTCGGTGTAGCCAACAGGAGGGTTGGCTTGGATAATGCTTGATGAAGTCTTCTTGAGAGGGGATCTTAATTCTTCCTTGAGGCTATGTATTCAATAGGCTTTACGTATTACGCTTCTAGATTTGCTAGCTTCTCATTGAACTTCACGATGGCCACAAATTCAGCACTTTACGCTTCAAGAGGATCACTATACATGGGGATATCGAGTGGTGTGCTTGGGGTGACGGGTTCCTTGACGGGTTCCTTGGCATAATTGACATAGTAGTCGAACTTGCTGAAGGCTCTCCCTAAAGTTCCTACGCTCTTGTCCCCGGCTTCATATCTTTCCTTGAGCTTACCTTTGTGTGGACTTTCTCTTCTTCTTCTTCCTTGAAGGAGCATCTTCATTGATCCATTCTTGATACTCATACTCTAGCGGTCTTCACAATCACATACATCATACCGGATGTGAGGCTTGGGTTGAGCCAGGATAGCCCCTCCAAGCTGCTTGGTCATTACCGTTGTGGATTACCATGTTGGCCATTTTGACAGAAAAGGCGACAAAGCGAGGATTACAGCGAACCGTCTGAGGATTACGCGCTAACAAGTTCTTGACCCGGTGTTCTCACCCACTTCTTTCTCGGCTGCGGGAAAGGGATAGGAAAGGTTTAGACTCGGGGTAGGTGTTTAGGTGAAGGCTCGGGCAATATGCAAATTAGAATCTTCAAGTTTACTTAAAACAGTGTCTTTTATTAATATCTATTTGGTTGGAAAAGGGGTTACGCCCTTCTTTTTCACAACTACTCTAGATCTGGATCGGTGGGTTCCGTCACTACGTCTATAAGCCCCTCGTATTCCACATGTATTTCGACCTCCCGGGGTGGGCGGCCCGGGCGAGGGTCCTATAGGGCACGCGGATCCCACCGGCCAGAGTAAGAACGCTCCTATCGGGTCTAGCGGGTCATAGGACCTTTCAACGCACGAGCGATGCGGATTATAGTCAAGGCAATACCGGGAAAGTCTCGTCTCTACTGCCTTGACGGATCTTTGACGAGTTTCGCTTGAGCGAATGACGGTTTTGACTTTCGGTAATGTCAGAGAATATAATAGGCATGGGTCGGGCGGCAAAAGCCGGATGACACGGTGTCACATTGAACTTCGTTGCATACGCGGTGCGTGAGTCGAGAATCGAAGTCAATGCCGGTCAAGATCTTGCCAATTTTTCCTTGTCGGAATTTTGGCGAGCTTCGCTTGAGCGAAAGATCTTTTGATTTTTGGCAAAGACTCGGTCTTGACTCTTACGCATTCCGTGTGGGTCAAGGTCAATAGTCAATGTCGGAGTCAAGATCCCACCGATTTTTTCCTTGTCGGAATTTCGGCGGGAATTTCGCTTGAGCGAAAATCTTGGCTTCCGTTATGAGCTAAGGCTTGACCTTTACGTGGGTATGCAAGCTGGGCTATATGACACGGACTAGACCAAAAACCAACCAAAAGTCACGGTTTTTGAAACGTGTGACACGGGTTTGTGCATTGGTCGACCTTTGCTGCCATGGGGAGGTTGGGATGATTCCGTGCGCGCCGGGAGCATCGTAAAGGCTGTCCGTGGCTGCAGTTGGAACCACCCTCGGGTTTGAAGGACGTGCGTGCAAAAGTGTACGGGATATATCGGGTGCGCGTAGTGTGCGGTCTCCTAAAAATGTTCCTTTTTGAGTTAAAACAGAGATTTTCATAAATGTGTTTTAAAGGAATGATTTTCGGGACGGGGAAAATGCAACACATAAGCACGTAAATTTTAAGGAGCCCCGGTCGGTCATGGAGCTGAATAGCCCCAAGCGCTAGGACTTGCCCAGATTAACCATGATTTTCTGGTGGAATTGCCACGAGGTCGTATGGTCGAGAATCCTATGAGGATTAGCCGTACGGCTTGCATGGATCAATTTTCCAGGTTCCACTCCTTTGCGATATATTTTATGCTCAAAGTAAGAATGAAGATCCAAGATGCAAATGATGCAATGCAAGGTAAAGAAAGCAAGCACGATTAATGAAATCGGCGACGGGAGTCTAACCCGCTCAAAGGGAAAAGCTTTCTTATTTTTTTCAAAATTTTTCGAAAAGGGATGCGGTACGTGGGATTGTTAAACCACCTTGGTTATCCCAAGCCCGGGTTAGGGAGCGATACAGGAAGGGTAAGTGGGGTCCACCTATATACCAAGTATCGATTTTTGTTTTGAAAATAAAGCTTTTCTCCTTTGGGTTTCCCCAGCGGAGTCGCCAAACTGTGAATGTGTGCCCCAAATTTTTGTTTGTTGGAATTCACGCGAGTTTGAAGACATCCGAGTTATTTGAAAAACGGAGTCGCCACGCCATTTTGATTACCTCAAAACTTTGAAAAAAAGGTTTTATGGGTTCGGAGGTTAAGTTACCCCTTGGGAAGAACGTTTGGCGTTCACCCAAAGTGCCTTGCCGGAGCAAGTCTCCCAAGATTTCATTAATCGTGATTGCTTGCGTGCTTTCTTTGTGTGCATGTGTTTGAGAGTAAGGGAGGAAATGTCCCAAGTTGTCTTCCGGACGTACAAACCATTTATTGGTTGTTGCTCGGGATTCCTTGGAATTTTATGTATTTGGGATTATGATCCCGTCCTCATCTTATGACTTGTGATCATCGCATTTTAAACCTCGGGACCCTCGGGACTTGCGTGATCGAGAGAATGACTCTCTTTTGGTCAAAGATGAGGTTCTTTAGGAAGGAATGTCCTTAGCCCATCAATCCTACGCTTTAAGACGGTCGAGCTCGTATAGAGACTTCATACTCATTCTTAAGCGATAATCGGAGATATAGGGTTCAAGGTTATCCTTTTCCTAAAGAAATCATGAACCTTTAATGGAAGGAACGATGCAAAGATGAGAACTTTTACACCGGTCCGTTCCAAGGTTGGGGGAAAGGGAGAATGCATGATGAAAAAATGACTCTTTAATGAAAAGATGACATTTTGGTTTTAGCAAATGATGCTTTTTTGATTGAAAGAAATGATCTTTATGCAAGTGATGCGTAAAGATAGGATTTTTATGCAAATGATGCATTAGAAAAGGTTTTTGAATGCAAAGGATGCATTTTTATTGGAAAAGACTTGATCTTTATATGCAAATGATGCATAAAGATAACATTTTTATTGGAAAATAGGGGTTTTAGGTGCAAAGGATGCACCTTTATGAAAAAGACTACATTTTTATGACAAATGAGGTCTTAATGCATGCAAAAGGGGAAGGGGGTGATAAAGAAATGATCTTTATGAATAAATGCCAAGTCCCAAGCAAGATATATGAATGCAATGAGCAAGTATATCAATTAAAATGCAAGGTTAGGGCGTGCGAGGTTACCAATCGTTTCCTTCGCTTCTTCGGACGGAGCTAGGAGGAGAGGTTCGTCTTGGGTCTTCAAGGAGGAGGGAGATGGCTTCTTGAGCTTCTTCTTCGCCTTCTTGAGCCTTCAAGGGTGTTCTTCACGTCTTGATTATATTGCCATGGAGTGAGTGTGTTTTTGTTGTTTGTTAATTGTGTGTGTTGAAATGGGTAGAGGAGGGCTCTATTTATAGGCAGTCTGGATAAGGCTAATGAAGCCGTGCGGCTGCAGGCCCTTTGCAAATGAGGCCGTGCGGTCTTATCCATTATGACTCAGCATTCTAGAACCATGCAAGGTGGCATTATTCTAAAACCTTCTCCCTAATTAAGAAAAACGTGTTTTCTTAATTAGGAAGGCTCCCTACAGCCCTAATTTTAATTTGGGACTGCTCCAGGACATTTCCGGAACATTAGGAAGGTCCGGGGAATTACCGGGAAACTTACCGAAATTGCCGGGAAATTTAACCGGAAGGCATGAGCCAGATTTGGGTACTTACAGTATCGACGGAATCAAACGATCCGGAATCGTAAATGACGATCAACGAGCCAAAACGGCTCTGAATTGTAAATGACGATCAACGAGCCAAAATGGCTCGGAAGAGTAAATGACAGAAAGTAAATGACGATCGACGGATCGATCGATTCGGAATGGTAAATGACATAAAAAGTAAACGGAATGGGGTCGGAATGCCGTTTTAACCCGTGATTACTTCTCTTATGGGAAGAGAAGAGGATCGAGGGGCTAAAATGTATCGGACCCCATTAGACGGAGGCGTCTACATTTCAATAACGTTGTTCGGAACAGTTGTAGCGACTGACGCGTAAACCGAGACGAAACGAGAGATCAGAGAGAGGGAGTTATACCTATGGCTAGGGTCAACTCCTTTCGCTCGGGGTGTGTACGGGACATGGAAAGTATTTTGGAATGGTGTTTCGGAGTGGTGAGGGGCATATTTGATCGAAATACGGAAGTTTCACGCGAATCGAGACAAAACGGGAGCTCGGGAGGGGTGAAACTCAGTTTGGGCCGTGGGTGAAGTGATTTTTTAGACTAAATTTGTTGTTGTTTTGGCTTTGACAGCCCTCCTATTTATAGGGTGAAAAATGCAGTAAGAGTCCAGACGGACTTAGACTGATTTCTAGGGTTTTGTGGTATTTTGGAAATTTGAGGGGCTTGCTGGCAATTTCGAAAGTTTGCGCGAGGAGTCCGGCCGGACTTAGACTGTTTACCAGGGGTATTTTATTCTTTTCCCTTTGATTTCTGATTGAAGGGTGATGGGAGGGCTGTGGCATGGCTGCCACGTGTCCCATGACTCACCAAATGTGTGGGAGTTCGTTCCCGGGTCTCGGTTTTGTCCGTTTTTAAAATAACAGTCCGGAAAATGTCCTAAACGCCCCCAGAAAGTGTCAGAAAGTGCGTTTTTCAGGGAAAGCCGTACTTTTACGTATGATGACACGTGTTAAGTACGCTTCGATGTCGAGATGCACGGGACAGTCCCGGGACATCTCGTTGGCTTGGCAACGGGGAGTTTAACGAGTTTCGGTTAACCTGGAGCGGGCCAGTTAACGGATTTCGGTTAACTTTTTGACGGATTTTGATGATCCGGATTTGGGTACTTACAGTTAGCCCCTCAGCGACGTCTCCTCCGAAGGAGGTGGGGTCGTTGAAAAAAGATAAGGATCCAAATCGGGATGCCTTACTTTGAAAGACACAAAGGCGTCCCAATTTATTTGGACCCTTAGCAAAAGGATTCCTACGTATCCCGAGCGGGAATCAAGCCGATCGTAGTTCGTAGGTACAAGGGGCGCGCGTGGGGACCTTGACCTAAGCGAGATTGTTTGGAGGCGTCTGAACCTGAGTAAGACCATTGCAAGGTACCGGAACCAGAATGGAGACTATTGGGAGGCGTCTGAACCTGGGATTTCTGGAACCTTCGAGGGCGTGTGGCGCCTCAAACCGGAGCTGCTGAATCACATGAGGGCGTGTGGTGCCTCAAACCGAAGTTCTCCGAGAGGATACGTTTATCCTGAGATGAAGGCGTTCGTGCCTTGGGTGTTGGGCTTACGATGACTGCCAGGTTTATCCTGCTGGGGATAGGGCGGCAATGATGGGAACGGTTGTGTTAAACTTGCGTTATTAATAACACAGACGGATTGACGTTTCTTCTTTAGAATCCTGCTGGGGATGAGCGTTCGGGCTTACCTTGATGGCCGCTTAGGTGGGACGATCGGGCTTACGACTGGCGGCCGGGGAGATATGTGTTCACATGCTGAAGTGAAAAGGTATTCGGGCTTACGAAGATGGCCAAAGAGGGATTGTTGCAAGGCGTTCGTGCCTTGGGGTTCGAGCTTATTGCAGCTACCGAGGAAATGAACGATGGTGAAAACCATTAGAAATTTTAACGTCGGGAGAAGGAATTGTACCTGGAATGTCCGGAGACAGGATTGAGCGTTTGAATGTCAAACGTCAACTGGGGATTGAAGTGAGCGTTTGAATGTCAAACGTCAACTGGGGATTGAAGTGAGCGTTTGTATGTCAAACGTCAACTGGGGATTGAAGTGAGCGTTTGAATGTCAAACTTCAACTGGGATTGAATTTAACGTCTGGAGACGGGCGTTAGTGAAAACTAATGGGAATTTAACGTCTGGAGATGAGCGTTAGTGAAAACTAACTGGGAATTTAACGTCTGGAGACGAGCGTTAGTGAAAACTAACTGAGAGTTTAACGTCTGGAGATGAGCGTTAGTGAAAACTAACTGAGAAGTTAACGTCTGGAGATGAGCGTTAGTGAAAACTAACTGAGAATTTAACGTCTGGAGATGAGCGTTAGTGAAAACTAACTGGGAATTTAACGTCTGGAGACGAGGTGTTAGAAATGTCTAACTTGGGGAAATTTTACACTTTTGGGGGCAAAAGAGGTAAAATTGAAACCGTGAAAACCGAGGGCCAAAGTGGCAAAAATTTTACGGTGCGGTAAGAGTCCGCGGACTTGGGTGAATTTGGCCAGAGGACCTTATCGGCGCCAAGGCACAAGAAAGAGAAGCCATTTTCTTTCATTATTTCCGGCGAAAAGGAGAGAAAGGAGGAGAGAATTTTCATCCCAAATTGTGATGTTTGCTCGTATTTGTGAAGGAAAATTGCTATGGAAGGTGATTGGGAACCAATGGCTCGTCATGGTAGGACCGATGACGAAAGAACGTGGTTGGTTCGGACCATTCGAACCATTATTCATCCATTGAATCGCGGAGTTCTACCCAGCTAGGGAGAGACACAACTCCAAAGGAGGGATCAAGAGACAAGTAAGATTCCTTCAAATTCCATTAATTTTAAGAATGTGCATTCTTTAAATTTTAGAAATTTGATTGGGAATGAACTAGGGATTTTGGTGCCCGAATTTGGGGCTTTTGACTTTGCTATGAACCTTTGTCGAAATTGACTAGGATGTAGTTCAATTGACACTATGGGTAGATGACATAAAACTTTTGGTTGCAAAATTCCATGTCTAGATGCATTTTCCAAAATTAAAGTAGCTTTAATTCGAGATGGAGTAAATTTTCAAAATGTTCGAAAGGATTTTGAAAGTTCCGGATTCGACGGAGTTTTCGAAGTGTTTTGAAAGTTCCGGTTTCGATGGAGTTTTCGAAAGATTTTGAAAGTTCCGGATTCGACGGAGTTTTCGAAAGATTTTGAAAGTTCGGATTCGACGGAGTTTTCGAAATGATTTTGAAAGTTCCGGATTCGACGGAGTTTTCGAATGATTTTGAAAGTTCCGGATTCGACGGAGTTTTGAAATGATTATGAAAGTTCCGGATTCGACGGAGTTTTCGAAATGTTTTGAAAGTTCCGGATTCGACGGAGTTTTCGAAAGATTTTGAAATCTTGGACCGTCAATACTCCAACCGGGAAGGAAATATTTTAGGAAAGGAATAAGAACTGCCATTGCATTGCATCATTCTGACATGCGTTCGTGCATTACATTGATGTAAACACATTAACGTATTCTTGTTTCACCAACGAGGCGAGGGACGGTTGATACCCACAACCAAGAGTCGGGGTGCCTTCGGGCGGTGCGAGCGTTGTGGGAGGTCTTCCGGACGCGGCTCGAGAGGGAGAGAGGAGTCCACAGCGGTTGTGGTGCTTGACTCGGATTGGCCCGGTTTATCGGTGCGGTAGCCGCTGCGATAGGCTGTGACGCCGAGGGCCAGGTCCGTATGTACGTAGCTACGAGCGGATTATGGTGGGATACGACCCATACTTTCCATTTCAGGTGGGGGGAGGCGACGGTGACTCCCACGGACTTTGCTGCTATCACTGGGTTGCCGACCTACGGCAACACGCTGGTGTGGATTGACGGTTATACCCCGGGCTTGGTTGTCGAGCTGCCGGGTTTTGATATTACCGATGCCAGGGGCTTAGGCATTCGGTACAGGCCGATGGAGAGGCATCTGGAGGCGGGTATCGCCGATTATTTGGCTGGATCTTTGAGGATGACCGCGGAGCGCCTGGCTCAAGGGTTCATTTGGTTCGCATTGTCAGCGACCTTATTCCCGACTTCCGACACATCCTGTCACTTCCCTCTGCTCGGGTCGCTAACAGACTTGGACGCCGTGAGGGGGTTCGCATGGGGGGAGGCTGGACTGGCCAAGCTCTATCATGCCTTGGATAGGTTCTCACGAGAAGAGGAGAACTCCCTGAGCTGCTTCACACCTGTCTTGGATGTAAGTTCACGTCTTTTTCTCTTCATTGTCTCTTTTATGTAATCGTATGTATCTGCTCTGTAGCTTACATAACTTTCCATTTGCTCGGCAGGTCTGGTGCTATGAGGTGTTCAGTCCGCAGGAGTGGGACATTAGGGAGGCGTATCGACCCCTGTTCCCTGCCATGCTGGTTTGGCAGAAGAAAGCTAAGAAGCCGGTCTCGTCGAGAGTGGGTACTCGGGTGTCATACGAGGAGGTGTCCCAGGCCCTGGACCGGGAGTTCTCTGAGAGGATCCAGCTGACCTGGTGGAGTCGGTTCCACATGGGCGTGGTTCAGGTTGCTTGCGAGGTGACGCAGCGGAGGAAGCTCCTGGTGGGACTTCATTGCGATGCTATGTATCTGAGGGAGCGGGTGACCCGTCAGCACGGCCCGGGGTCCATTCTGTTGGTGCCGGTGGATCCTCCTATGCATATGCAGCATCCTCTGGAGATGCCGATGGAGGAGTTGGAGAGGTATAGACAGGGCGCGTTCTATACCGAGTACATTATAGCGGGGGCCGACTATGAGACTTTCTTGAGGATGAGGCTGAGGAGCCCACAGGTGCAGCACATGGAGGGTGATGGCCCTGGATATCCCTGAGATCTCCCGCTCCCACGCGCTAGGCTGGCGTACGAGGGGCTGGACGGTTCACGCAGGCGGCTGGTGATCCCGATTCCGGATGAGCCGAGACCACGGTACAGGGTTGACCCCAATGCTTCGATGAGCACTTTTTGATTTTCTGCATTTGATAGTAGTATTCTGCAAATGTTGCATCTGTACTTTCTGCTTGTCTTCTGATGACCTTCCTGGTTCGCAGGTGTCTGGCCGTATGTACAACGACGCTATGAGATAGGTGGACGGGTGGGGCTGCCTACGCTAGGAGGCTCGTGGCGTTCATGCGGTGCAGTTCCCGGAGGAGCGTGGATGTCCGTGAGCCGAGGCCGTCTAGGCCCAGAGGTTCGCCTGCTCCCACAGCTGGTGGGGAGGACTTTTCACAGGGATTTGGCCAGTTCGCGGGCGGAACGGCTGGATTTGGAGCTCATTCTTCTTCACACTCAGGGCACGAGAGGGGAGAGTCCTCGAGTTCGCGGACGCCGAGGAGGCCTTTTGCATATTCCCGCCTGGAGGAATTTGGCGACTTCTTGTTTGCGATGGATCCGGCAGCGGCGGAGCAGTGCGTCTAGTGCTCAGATGATGAGCAGGATTCGGAGTAGTCCTCCTTTACTGCTTTCTTTCTCCATTTTTGTATGTATCGTCTGGAATGATTTGATTTGAACTGTATTTGAAAAGGCGCCCGTGGGGCAGAACCTGTATTTCGCGCATCTATTTAATGATTACCTTCTTTTTATTTTCGACAAATAAGCAAGTAGGTTGATCAAAAATAAACAAAATGAAACATGCATTAAAAATTGAACGGGTCAAAAATTAAGCCTATATGCCGATTATTTAATTATTTGCACTTTGTTGCACGAGCAGGGGCGGAAGAGGTGTTGGCTTTGGTTAATTAAAACCATGGAGCACGCGGGTTTTATAAAGGCATGAATAGGGAGTTATTTGGAATTGTTTCCAATTCGAAAGCGGTAGGCTGCGAGTTGACCAAGTCAGCTGCGAGAGAGTCGGCCGGACTAAAAGTGAATTTCCAGATTCTTTTAAATTGCGGTTTCGGCTTTGCAATTTGTAAGAAAATTGCACGTTTGCTTCGATCATCAGCGATTTTCTCTCAAATCTCTTGAAGGTTTCTCTTCACTTTTTCATGGCTCCCTTTCCTAAGCTATCGTCTCGGATGCAAGAGCGATACTTGGACAATTTTCGATCGTGGGTACGGAACCACACGAGGCGAAACAAGGGTTTTTCGAAGGCTGTTACGGGATGAAATCTGTTTGGGCTTTGAAGGAGCTCATGCCAGATTGGGATCTTTTGAGAGCCGCATCTCGCTTCTGGGACGTACGAAGGAATGTGTACAACTTTTCGTACAACGAAATCACTCCTACGTTCGAAGATTTCCGGGCCATTCTGGGAGGACCTGAGACAAAACAGCTAGTTCTTTCGTATGCTGGTGGCATGGCCTGTTGAGAAGCTAGTTTCTGCTTGGTATCTCGGTTTGGAGAAGCATACGGGATGTGATATTGAACACCAGATTATGTTGACATTTTGGGGCTGTCCGAAAGATTTACCCGAGTCGAGGAGCGTCTTTGCGTGGGACACATTTGCTCTGTGCGCGATCGCTACTCTGTTCACGTTCACATCTCTGGGTGTGTGCCATCACAGTGTACTGGACCTGGTGAGGCAGTGCCGGAGCGGGGGAGACATCGTGCCGTTGGTCTTGGGCGAGACGTTCCTGGCATAGGTCGGGAAAGGCGGCAAACGGCCGATTCATGTGGGGATGGAGTCCCGCTATGCTTACCATGTGGTTGAGGAGAGGCTGAGATGATGCTCGAGGTGCCAATGTCTTGTGACGCTTTGTCCTTCTCTCGACGTCCTCTAGTGATAGGGGGCAATCGAGTGAGCTGGAGCTCTGGATGGCCGGACTTTGCACACATCACTTGCGATGGTGGGTTCCTCACTGGAAGCTTCTGAGACTTGTCGGACCACTCGGGAGGGTGCATTGGTTGTCGAAGTGTCGGGGTTGTCCCATCTTGCTTTCTACATTCCTTCGTTGGTTACTGCGACGGTATGCGAGCGGAGCGAGGTGCCATTGACGGGTTTGAGTTATCTTTGCTACCTTTGAGGTGGGATCTCTGTTGATGGAAGATCCTTCGATGCTATTGGTGCTCACACGGTGGTGGCAATACACGTCCTTTCTGCCGGGGTTCTCCTTCACCGAAGAGGGGGCATTGTCCGTTGACACAGATTCGAACCGTACGAAGAGTGTATAGGGGAGACACAGATGTCTATCTTGTAGAGACGGAGTGAGTTTGTTGAGTGCCGATCACACCTGACAGCTCGACCTTGAGGAGGACTGAAGCGGGGGCTAACCCTCGGAATCAGACTGGGAATGCCATGGATGACTATGAGGCCAATGCTATCGGGAGGCCAATCAAAGCACGGTTATGATGGCTCAAGCGAGGCGGCTCGAGATAGAGCTAGAGAAAGGGCTGCGTTGGCGGCCGCGGGGTTGACGGAGGCATCGAGAAGGGTCCACTGAGCTAGGTAGAAGGACTATCGGGAATATTTCTGTGAAGGTGAAGAACACTCGTCGTGGGGAAGGGGAAGGGGAAGAAGGATGAAGGACCAAGTACGTGAAACTAGGTTGACCTTCTTTGTCCAGAGTATCCACCCATTGTCATTGCAGACACATTAACTGATTAATGTTTTATTGTAGTTTTGCTAGCGTGTAGCGAGTCAAGAGTTGACCGTGCTTGGACTCATCAAAGATTGTTTTAACCGTTATGAATTTGTAGGTTAAATGAAAAGAGTTTTTCGAAACACAAGCAATTGATGCTTATTGTATTTTTTTTTTAGACCGAACCAATGATGGCTGCCTACGTTCCCCTTTTACAATTGGACTAAAGGGGCTCAGGTCACCGTAGTTCGACACTTTTAGGTGATTTTGAGAAAAACAAAGACAAAAGAAGTGCGACCCTATTTTTTACCTGGATCATTAGCGGGAATGTATCCAGTTGGGTATTACTCTTTTAGCACTTTAATTTTACTAAAGGGACGGTGTATGGGGAAGGAGAGTTGACTCATGCTCTTCCTCAAACGAAGTATCTGCGGAGCTTGCTTCCATTCACGGGGTTAACGAAAGGGTTCCCGTCCAAATTTGCTAACTTCATGGCTCCTCCGGAGAAGATTCTTTGTACCACGAACGGTCCTATCCAGGTAGGCTCCCACTTTCCGAGGGGATTGGTCTGCGTAGGAGGCTTTTCCTTTAGCACCAAGTCGCCTTCTCTGATGTCTCGGATCTTGACTTTCTTATCGAATGCTCGGGCCATTACGCTGGTAGGCTAGAGTGTGTTCCATGGCTTTTAATCTGCGCTCGTCGAGTAGAGCAAGTTCATCGTGACGACTCTGTAGCCATTCGACTTCATTGATCCTGTTTTCCAAGAGGACTCGGAGGGATGGAATTTCCAATTCCACTGGTAACATTTCTTCCATTCCGTATGTAAGTGCGAAAGGAGTCTCCCATGTGGCGGTTCTGACTGATGTTTTGTATCCCCAGAGGGCTAGATGTAGCTTTTTGGGCCAGTCCCGACCTCTGATGGTCATCTTTCTGATTATCATTGCGAGAGTCTTGTTTGTTGCCTCTACTGCACCATTAGTCTGTGGTATGTAGGGAGAAGACTTGTGGCGCGTAACTCTGAATTCGGTCAGCAGTTGGTCACAATCTCCTTCGAAGTGGGTCCCATTGTCGGATATGATCTCGTTGGGCACTCCATATCGGCACATGATGTTCTCTTTGATGAACTCGGCCACCTTCTTAGAATTCAGTACCTTGTATGATCTGGCTTCTACCCATTTGGTGAAGTAGTCGACTGCGACTAATATGAACTCGTGACCATTGCTCCCCGATGGAGTGATTTTGCCGATGACGTCGATTTCCCATGTGGCAAAAGGCCATGGCGTAGTCGTGCAATAGACTTCATGAGGAGGCATGTGATTGAGGTTGAAGAACCGTTGACATTTGTCGCAGCTTCTGACAATTTGAATGCAGTCTGTTTCCATTGATACCCAATAGTATCCCTTTCGAAGGATGATCTGTGTCAATGCTCTTCCGTTCGTGTGCAGATCGCAGGTTCCGTTGTGAACTTCGTTCATTAGCTCGCTGGCTTTTTCTTTATTTACACACCGAAGGAGTGGCCCTTGGTGGCGCTTCTTGTACAACATACCCCCCAGACTAATGAAATGGGATGCCAGGCGTTTTAGTGCCATCATATTTTTGGCTTTGATCCCTTCTTTGTATTTTCCATCTTCATTTGTGAAGGAATCTTCTCCATTTTGGAGGTACTGGTAGATTTGATTGTACCAGGGTTCGTCGATCGGTTCATTTTTAACTTCGATCTCACAGCAATAAGCGGGTGTTTCCCGTCTACCTATTCTGAGGGGTTTTACTGATTTCCCGTCGGGAATTTTGACAAGAGATGCGAGGGTAGCCAGGGCATCTGCGAAGCGGTTCCTGTCTCTTTGCAAATAATGGGAAGAGATTTCCTTTAACTGAGCAATGAGCTCCTCCATGTACGTGTGGTACTTTTGGAGGCCAGAATCTATCGTCTTCCATTTGTTGGACACTTGATTGATGATCAATGCTGAGTCTCCGTATACTTCCAGTTCTGAGATATTGCGCTCAAGAGCGGCTTCTAGACCGGCTGCGCAAGCTTTATACTCTGTTGCATTGTTGGTTGCTTCAAAATTCAGTTTGATGGCTATGGGAGTGTGCTCGTCCTTGGGATCGACAAGGAGAATTCCAATACCATTTCCCTTCTTGTTGGCTGCCCCATCCAAGAAGAGTTGCCAGCGGTTTGCACTGTCAAGTGAAAAGATTTCGTCATCCGGAAACTGCGGATCAGGACCCTTGGGTTCACTGCTTGGGAAGTCTGCCAGCTGATCTGCCATTACTCTGCCCTTTGTTGATTTTCTGACCATGTACTTGATGTCGAACTCAGCCAGGAAGAATGACCACTTGGCTAGTCTCATTGACAGGGATGGCTTGTCAAAGAGATATCGGACGGGGTCCATTTTGGAGACCAGGAGCACTGAATGTGACTGCATGTAGTGTTTCAGTTTCCCGACTACCCATACCAAGGTGGTACAAGTTTTCTCTAATGCTGAGTAGCTGAGTTCACTTCCCTGAAGCTTTCGGCTTACGAAGTAGATTGCATGTGATGGATGTGGTTTTACCCATCCAAAAGATATATTTCCTAGCTATTTGGTGCTCGAAACCTTGAGAATTTAATGTATTTTCTAGTGTTTTGAAAGTACAGGGGTTGAAGTGCAACAATGTTGAAAACGGAGGATTGGAGCGTACTTTGGAAGCTTTTGGATCAAATTGCAATTTTGGAAAATTTGGGACAAAACGGAAATTACGAAGTTCAAAGGACCAAATTGGAAATATTGGAAATTCAGGGACTAAATTGGAAATATGGAATTTTTGGATGAATTTGATATATAAAAATTCGTGGGATTAAATGAAAAATAAAATCCTAAAGAGCGAAGTGCAAAAGAAGTCATTATAGCGGTCAAAGTGAGAAAGCAAAATTGTGGGACGAAACGAATATTAAAGTGTACAAAAATAATAAAACCATTGCATCAAGGTTGCCGGCCAGGAGCTAGGATTCATGGGCCAATGCTAGGCCATGGCAGAGGAAGTGGCCGGCCAATGCTGCTGGTTTGGGGCCAAGGCTTGCAACAAGATGGGCCAAAGCTGTTTGTGTGGCCGAGGAATTCAATGACAATCAGGTGCACGCCCGGTTCCAATGGGCGCACGCCCGGAAGTAACCAGATTGAAAGCAGGCGTACACCTAGTAAAATTGGGCGCGCGCCCGGTATGTGCGAACAAAGGCAGTCCAGTTTCCTTATTTTGGAAGGATTCTAAAGATTTTCACCAGATTTTCTCTCCCTAATCTCCTAGTATGAATAGAGAAACACTTTAGAGGGAGGATTTCCTACTTTGACTAGGATTTTGATCCTAATTTGTTTCCAAAAAGGATTTCCACCTCCCTCCTCCTATAAATACAACCCTAGGCTAGTTTTGTATCATCTTTGATCTTTTATCCTTTTTCTTTTATTTTTGGGATCTTTGGATCTTTTGTTCTTTTATTCTCTTTTTATATTTTTAGTTTAGGTTTTATTTATTTATGAAGATGAAAGAACAAGGTTTTGCTTTATTTATTTTAATGGCCATTCAAGGCTAATTTATTTTATTCATGGATTGAGGTGAGTAACAATTTGATCTTTATGCTAAGGTTTTAATTTTTTCTATTTCTTTTTCGTTCTTGTTCTTCTCAACGGTTTTAATTATTGTCTTGAGATCAATTGTATTGACCTTGCGGAATATACTTTTGACCTCTTGAATTTATTTGGGTATAAATTATTGCACTTGCGTGGATGATTTATAATTTGACCATTGTCGAGAAGAATAGATTCAATTGAGAACCTTGCGGAAATCAAACGAATCTAGGTTCCATTGTTCTTAAGTTTTTAATGGAATTCTTGAATGTTTATATTGACCTTGCGGAAAATATGAACAAGATAGAGTTATTAGGGTTTTAATGTTCTTATTGACCTTGCGGAATATATTAACATCTTAACCCTAGGTTTTTGTGAACGAACCCAAGAATGAGATTGAATCCTTTTCAGATGAAATAAAAAGCATAAACTGATAATTGTTATGATCCCCAATCCATGAATCCCTTGTCTCTTGATATCTTTAATTTATTTATTTTGCTTTCTTAGTTTTAATAATAAAATCAAAATCAAACCCCCCTTTTTCATTTGTTTCTTTTTACACTAATTAAATCAACTTGTTAAAGCACACGAGTCTCTGTGGTTCAACCCTTACTTTTGTATATTGCTACTTCGGTAACTTGTACACTTGCAAGGTATTTTTATTACACAGTGGAATTTTATCCATCAAGTTTTTGGCGCCGTTGCCGGGGACTTGTTGTGATTTTTAACAAGTTTATTTAATCGGTGCATGTTTGGTCGCCGGTCATTGGATCCTAATTTGGTTCCTTTGAACGACGATATAGACAGAATTGAGAGAGGCATTCCCTCTACTCAAGTGAGCGAGACGATTACGAAACTTACGTCACCGAGACAGAGGTAACTTTGAGTGAATTAGAAACTTCTTCCACCGAGGGAGAAGAATTTGAAATTGATATGGCTTTGCAAGCACCCACCATGGATGCCTTCTCTAGGCCGCGGGTGGACACATCTGTGTCATGCATTGTGTTGACTGATGCAACAAAGAGTTACGAGGTAAAAGGCCATTTGTTTAACATGATCCCTCAATTTCATGGCCTCCCCTCTGAAGATTCTTTGAATTTCTTGAGGGAATATATGATGATTGTGTCGAGTTTTCCATTGAGAGAGGGTGTGACTGATGAGCACTTAAGATTGAAATGTTTTCCCTTCGCCTTGAGGGATAATGCTAAGAAGTGGCTCATGTTGCTCCCACCTAGGAGCATTAATACTTGGGATGAATTACATGATATATTTTTGAGAAAATACTTCCCACATGCTACGTTAGCCACTTTTAGACAGAAAATTATAGGGTTCACACAGGACTCTTTTGAGGCATTTCATGAAGCATGGGACAGATTTAAGATGCTTTTGGTGCAATGTCCCCACCATAATTTTCCTTTGCCTTTATTGCATCAAACTTTCTATGGGGGGTTGACACAAGCCGATCAGGCTATGGTTGATAACGCAGCCGGAGGCTCTTTAGGAGCCAAAACTGCGGATGAGACCCAAGACCTTTTTGAAAGACTGGCATCTAATTCGCAACAGAAGGGGTCAAGGGGTAAAACAAATAGTGTGAATGGAATAGGGATGAGTGATGAGATCATAAAACAATTTGCACTTCTTAATCAAAAATTTGATAAGTTGGTCATGAGTAGTACTTCCAATTCTGCATCCAATGTGTCATCTGTTGGTAATGTAATGCATGATAATTGTGTAACTTGTGGTTCTAACACTCACTCTTATGAAGTTTGCCCCACCACTAGTCCCCATTTATATACTCATGAGCAGGTACAGGCAATGCAAGCATATATGCAGAGTTTCCCGCAAAACAACCCATTTTCACAGACATACAATTCGGGGTGGGGAAAGCACCCTAATTTTTCTTTTTGGGGAGGAAATCAACAGCAGAATAAAACTCTCCATCCCCAACAACCACCTCAGGGGCCCTTTGAGAGGAACAGAGAGCCTTGGGAAGAGCCCATGATGCATTTAAAGATGGAGCAACAACAGTACAAGATGGAACAACAACAAGCCTTCAGAAATCATGAGGCTGCCATGCAGAAGTTACAGACCCAAATTGGACAGTTGGTGGAAGCGTTACAAGGCCAAAGACAAGAAAATTTTCAAAACCCACCAGAGCAAGCCAAGTCTATTGCGACTATTTGGGATGAAAGTGATGAGATTGAGGAGGTATTTCTCTCTTCTCTCTGTGATGTTGATAATGATAATTATGCTTGTGAGGAAGAGAGAAGTGTGGGGGTCATTCATGATGTCTTTTCTGCTAGTAATCGTGAATCCACTTGTCTTGATGTTGAAAAAACCATACCCTCTGGAGGTGTGGAGTTTGAAAAGATTAAACATGTTCAAAAAGACCCCGGGTGTTTCACTATCCCAATTTCTTTAGGGGGTCAAGATTTTAAAGGTTTTTTGGATCTTGGGGCAAGTGTTAATGTGATGCCCTTTCATGTTTTTAGAAGTTTGGGGGTATGTGAGTTGAAACCACCCATGAGAGACTTGCAATTGGCGGATCTCTCAATCAAAAGACCTTTAGGGGTTATTGAATGGGTGTTGGTTAAAATCGATAAAATCATTATCCCTATTGACTTTTATGTGATGTGTATGGAGGGATCAAGGGAGGAACAACTGAAAACTCTCATTCTGCTTGGAAGGCCATTTATGTTTGACAATAAGGCCACCATTGATGTGTGTCAAGGGGTTGTGTCCTTGAGAGGTATGGGGGAGGAATGTAAATTTTGTATGCTTAAAAATGATAAGAAACCCTCCCCCACAGATGGTTTTGTAGGAGCCATAACCGATTTTCCAATTGTCAAATATGATGTGAATGGATGTGAGAAAAGTGGGGATAATGCGGACGTGTGCCCCTTGGCTAGTAACATTAAAGCCGACCAATACTCTAGGAGTAACGGGTCGTATCACTCCCCACACGACTCCCATAAAGAGTCGATTTCATCACATCTACCACAAGGGCATTCAAAACTTAAAGTTAGAGAGGAGAGTTATTTGCTTGATTTATCTGAGACTATTTTTGCTAATATTTTTGTTCAAGATAACCTCTTTGATCTTGTTGAGAAAGATGTTCCGCAGATGAAGGAACAAACTAAGTTTGGGGGCAAGAGCCCCAACAAAAAGAAAAGAAAAAGGGTGAAGCATAAAGCACCCAAAGTTTCGTGGGCTCCACCTGAATTAATTAAGAAAGGGACCTACGCATGGAAGGAAGTGGGTGTTTGTGCCCGAGAAAATCAAAAGTGGTCAAAGGGCCGAAAAGCAAAGGCCAAATCTATTGAGGCCAATCTCAACCCCAAGTAAGAGGGGCAATGGTCGGGCTAACGACCTTAACCAAATGCGCTAATTGGGAGGCAACCCAAGTAGGTATGTTTTATTGCTTTATTTATTTGCTTTGTTGTGTCATATCGTTCTTTGAACCCGAGGCATGTTTTTGTTCTCTTTGCTATGAGGACATAGCATGTTTTGAGTTTGGGGGTAGATATCTCTCCGAGTTTGTGGGTTTATAGGGGAGTGTATATAGTGTCACCCTAAAAAAAATAGAAAAATTTAAAAATTTTGTTCTCATTATATGTTTGGAAGTTGGCCAACGTCCATGATGATTTGAGAGAGTTGTTGATTGAGTTTTGCTAGTTTGTGCCAATTTGAATATGTTAATTAGAATTGCATTAATACATGTAAAACACAATTGCACCACCATTCACTCCCATTATTTTTTCTTGATCATTGTTACCAATTTAGGAGACCTTTATAGGATCACTTTGACATTCTCGGGGTCCCTAGAACATGTTTGCATGACTGTCAATAACACATCAATTAGGCTATTCGGGAAGTGATATGTGGCTATTTCTTTGAACCCTATTTGTGAACCTTTAACTTTCTCGTCACTTATACAAAAATTTTCGCTAGAACCCCTTTTGAGCTTGAAAAAGAATGGAATCTCTCACAAAGTGGGAGGTTATTTTAGACCACCATTCGCCTTCTTTTGTACCCTCATTATCCTACCCTTTTAACTTATACACTATTTTCTTACCTTTTCAAGAAAGTGAAACTAGGGAATGAATGAGAATTTTTGGGTGAAGTTTGGAAAAATCAAGGGTTGAGTGAAAAGTGGTAATGAAAAGAAAGAAAAGGGTTATGAATTGTTATGTAATGAAAAGAGGGGCTTGAGCAAAAAGTATTGAATGCACATTCTTCGTGATATATTTGTGCAAAGTAAAAAAAAAAAAGAAAAAAAAAAGAATAAAAGAAAAGAAAAAAAAAAAGAAAAGAAAAGAAAAGCCGAGCCCTCTCTAATGTTGAAATGGAAAGCGATCAAAAAGAAAGAAAGGTG
This sequence comes from Adenophora triphylla var. japonica, assembly GCA_022495995.1. Classification (NCBI taxonomy): domain Eukaryota; kingdom Viridiplantae; phylum Streptophyta; class Magnoliopsida; order Asterales; family Campanulaceae; genus Adenophora; species Adenophora triphylla. The sequence goes on from JAFEMH010000184.1 coordinate 101,881, forward strand.
ATCAACCCCAAGTTTGAAAGTATACAAAATTATAAGTTTGGGGGTTAAATCAATGGGTTGGCTTGGAGCGGAGTGATAAATTTCAATGTGAGGATGTAAGATGAAGACTTTCTAGTTTCACTTGCTTGACTTCGTATGTCCTTATCTTCATTTGTAACCGTGAACCTAGCCCGCGTTTATCGCGATACATTACAAACCATAAAGCCATATTTGATCCCTAAAGAGTAGCCGGGTTGACAGTTTTGTTTAAATATGCATATGAGTGTCCCTTGTGCAGAAATTTCATCTTAGTATCATTGATTTAGAGCATGTGGTTAGTGACCCTATAAAATATCTTACTTTGGTGACTGTGATCTCCCATATTTCATTCATCATTCAGGCCGAGGTGGAAAATTGTGGGTTAGATGCATTATTGTAATTATAATTGCATATTCTTATTGGCACTTATTTAGCATATATTATGTGAGAATCTGAGACTTATTTGACCGACAACCTTGTATGTAGTGAGAACATATCAAAAATATTTTCTGTTGATTGTTTTTATTTGTTAGAGTAATTTTGTTTTTGTTTATTTCTTTTGTTTTACTCGAGGACGAGCAAAAGATAAGTTTGGGGGTATTTGATGGATGTGGTTTTACCCATCCAAAAGATATATTTCCTAGCTTATTTGGTGCTCGAAACCTTGAGAATTTAATGTATTTTCTAGTGTTTTGAAAGTACAGGGGTTGAAGTGCAACAATGTTGAAAACGGAGGATTGGAGCGTACTTTGGAAGCTTTTGGATCAAATTGCAATTTTGGAAAATTTGGGACAAAACGGAAATTACGAAGTTCAAAGGACCAAATTGGAAATATTGGAAATTCAGGGACTAAATTGGAAATATGGAATTTTTGGATGAATTTGATATATAAAAATTCGTGGGATTAAATGAAAAATAAAATCCTAAAGAGCGAAGTGCAAAAGAAGTCATTATAGCGGTCAAAGTGCGAAAGCAAAATTATGGGACGAAACGAATATTAAAGTGTACAAAAATAATAAAACCATTGCATCAAGGTTGCCGGCCAAGAGCTAGGATTCATGGGCCAATGCTAGGCCATGGCAGAGGAAGTGGCCGGCCAATGCTGCTGGTTTGGGGCCAAGGCTTGCAACAAGATGGGCCAAAGCTGTTTGTGTGGCCGAGGAATTCAATGACAATCAGGCGCACGCCCGGTTCCAATGGGCGCACGCCCGGAAGTAACCAGATTGAAAGCAGGCGTACACCTAGTCAAAGTGGGCGCGCGCCCGGTATGTGCGAACAAAGGCAGTCCAGTTTCCTTATTTTGGAAGGATTCTAAAGATTTTCACCAGATTTTCTCTCCCTAATCTCCTAGTATGAATAGAGAAACACTTTAGAGGGAGGATTTCCTACTTTGACTAGGATTTTGATCCTAATTTGTTTCCAAAGAGGATTTCCACCTCCCTCCTCCTATAAATACAACCCTAGGCTAGTTTTGTATCATCTTTGATCTTTTATCCTTTTTCTTTTATTTTTGGGATCTTTGGATCTTTTGTTCTTTTATTCTCTTTTTATATTTTTAGTTTAGGTTTTATTTATTTATGAAGATGAAAGAACAAGGTTTTGCTTTATTTATTTTAATGGCCATTCAAGGCTAATTTATTTTATTCATGGATTGAGGTGAGTAAAAATTTGATCTTTATGCTAAGGTTTTAATTTTTTCTATTTCTTTTTCGTTCTTGTTCTTCTCAACGGTTTTAATTATTGTCTTGAGATCAATTGTATTGACCTTGCGGAATATACTTTTGACCTCTTGAATTTATTTGGGTATAAATTATTGCACTTGCGTGGATGATTTATAATTTGACCATTGTCGAGAAGAATAGATTCAATTGAGGACCTTGCGGAAATCAAACGAATCTAGGTTCCATTGTTCTTAAGTTTTTAATGGAATTCTTGAATGTTTATATTGACCTTGCGGAAAATATGAACAAGATAGAGTTATTAGGGTTTTAATGTTCTTATTGACCTTGCGGAATATATTAACATCTTAACCCTAGGTTTTTGTGAACGAACCCAAGAATGAGATTGAATCCTTTTCAGATGAAATAAAAAGCATAAACTGATAATTGTTATGATCCCCAATCCATGAATCCCTTGTCTCTTGATATCTGTAATTTATTTATTTTGCTTTCTTAGTTTTAATAATAAAATCAAAATCAAACCCCCCTTTTTCATTTGTTTCTTTTTACACTAATTAAATCAACTTGTTAAAGCACACAAGTCTCTGTGGTTCGACCCTTACTTTTGTATATTGCTACTTCGGTAACTTGTACACTTGCAAGGTATTTTTATTACACAGTGGAATTTTATCCATCAGCATGCTCAATTTTGGAATCTTTCTGTTCTTGTGCCAGCATTGCTCCGATTGACGTGTCTGTTACTGTCAAGTACAGGAGGAGTGGCTTATCTTCATGTGGTGGGCACGGGATTGGGGGATTCACCAAGTATGTCTTGATTTTCTCGAAATCTGTCTGGCATTCGGAGTCCCATTTGATGTCGGCATTCTTCTTCATTAGTTTGAACATTGGCTCGCAGAGAGATGTCAACTGGTTGATGAAGCGACTGATGTACTGAAGTCTTCCCATAAAACTTTTCACTTCTATCAGTGTCTGAGGCAGCTTCATGTCGATGATGGCCTTGATTTTCTTGGGATCGACTTCAATACCTCTTTCTGTAACCATGTACCCCAGTACTTTGCCTCGCTTGACGCCGAAGGTGCACTTTGTAGGGTTCAATCTCATGGAGTGCTTTCTGAGTCTGTTGAAGAACTTTCTCAGATCTGTCATGTGCTTCATGTCTGATCCTTTGGAGTGGATGATCATGTCATCGACATACACTTCAATTTCCTTGTGAATCATGTCATGGAAGAGGGCTGTTGCAGCCCGCTGGTAAGTAGCCCCAGCGTTCTTCAAACCAAACGGCATGACCATGTAGCAGTATATCCCCCACGGAGTGGTGAAAGCAGTCTTGGCTTGATCTTCCTCGGACATTTTGATCTGATTGTATCCGGCAAACCCATCCACGAAGGACTTTACCTCGAAATTTTCCGTGGTGTCGACTAGCATGTCGATGTTGGGCAGTGGGAAATCGTCTTTAGGGCTGGCCTTGTTGAGATCTCAGAAATCCACACAGCATCTGACCTTTCCATTGGCCTTGGTGACCGTCACGATGTTGGACTGCCAGGTCGGGTACTCAATCACTCTGATGAAGCTGACGCGGAGCATTTTCTCGATTTCTTCTTTCACTTGCAAGGACCACTCTGGCTTGATCTTGCGCAATTTCTGTTTGACAGACTTGGATTCTGGATCCAGAGGAATTCTGTGCTCCACGATTGAGAGATCGAGTCCTGGCATGTCCTGGTATGACCAGGCGAACACGTCAACATACTCCTTGAGGAGATTTATCAGGGCTTCTTTTTCTGCATCGGCGAAGAAACTGCCCACTAGTGTCTCTTTAGGCTCTTGCACTGACCCCAGGTTCACTTTGGTCATAACCTCTTCGGCAGCTTGGGCCCGATTGTCCTCTTGGTCTACTACACGCTTGAGAACTTCTTTAATGTATTGTTCATTTAATGTGTCTGCTTCTTTATCAAGTGAATCATTATTAACGTCTTTTAAGTTGTTTGTTAACTTATCAGTTGTTAAAGTGGCAATGAGGGGATACTCCGAAAGGTCAGACTTTTCATTAAATGCGAACGAAAATACATTGTTGGCTACATTATCATAGTCTTTCGGCGTAAGGCCATTGGATGACTCAGAGGACTGGACTTTAACAAGGACTCGGCTCGGAGGGTTCGAGACCGGGTTTAGGGAGATGTGGGTGCGAGCCCGGCTTGTCTTCCATTTCTCGCTGGCTTGCCCTTGGTCCAGTGAAAGTTACCCGGTTCTTCGGTGGCATTCTTTGGATGCTTGATGAGGGTTCGGGGGTCGAGAGGCTTGGCTTTTGCTATCCCAATCATGGCGATCATGCTGTTTTCGAAGCCCAGGTCAATCAGGTTTGGCACCTCCATGACTTCTTCAAAAAGACTCTGTAGAGCGGGTCCACTGAGAGCGTCTTCTATGAATTCTGGTTCCTTCTGCTTTGGAGTTACTGTCTCGAATGTGGCCTCGGCGGCTGACCCGAACAGTCTGTTTCCCGTGAAGAGTGTCTCGAGTTGCTCTTCTATGTCTGGGATTCCCTTGAATGTGTACTCGTGCTGAATTGTGGTGGCAATTGGTCCAGGTAGATTTATGATGTCGAGGAATGCTCCCCTTATCGGATTAGCCTTGAGTCCTCTGAAACGCTTGAGGTCCCGTGCTAGCTTTTCCATCCTTTCTGTAGTCTCTGTGCTGACTATCCCTGCTTATTTATCATCTTCGTCAGTTCCACTTTCGGTCCCCTCGCCTGGTTCTGTCGGTTCGTATCGGTCCCCTCAGTTCTGCTGTCGGTTCCCCTGTCGGTCCCCTCAGTTCTGCTGTCGGTTCCCTTGGTGAAGTAATGAGCGAGGTCGTAACTGTAAGGTCGGAGGTTGGGTGTGCCGTTGGAGGTTCCCCTTTTGTGGGCTGCTGCCTTGGTGCGGGCGAGCCTTTTGTTTTCCTTGATGTCAGCTGGTGTTGGCATATAATTGAGCCCCTGGACCGTGGTGTGGTCCTTGACTTCGATGACTTGGTGTTGGCCTTGTAACCTTTTGCCGAGCCCCAGTCCTGGGATAAAGTTCATGAGTTTCATCATCTTCATGGCGGGAGGAATTTTGTCTTGAAACAGTGGAAGGTCCACTTGCATATTTGGATCTTGGAAGTCTCCAAGGTGAACCCAATTAATGCCATATCGTTATCATGCTTTGATCTCTAACACTGGAATGTCGTTGGGGCTGGTCCCCTCTGTGGTGATGCTGTCGTCGTAGACTGTGGTTAGCTCGTTGCCTTGCATGAACTTGATACACTGATGAAGGGTGGATGCCACGCCATTTATTTGATGCAGCCAGGGTTGCCCCAGGATGGCTGTGAAAGTGATAGGAATGTCCAACACTTGGAATTCGGTGGGGATCATCCGCTTGCCGAACCAGATATTTAGAGTAGCAACCCCGAGAACTGTACGGGAAGTGGAGTCAGAGGCCTTGATAGTGTGGACTGAAGGCTTCAGATCTGTGGGCCATGTCAAGCAGGTCCATCATCTTGGCGAGCAAGGCATTCATTGCGGAACCTCCGTCTACCAACACGTGGGGAAGGCGACGCTAATCCAGCTGGTCTGTGATGTAAAGCGGCTCATTGTGATCAGCCCCAATTTTGGCAGGTCCAAATCTGTGAAGGTGATAATGTTGCCGTAGTGGATGTTGCCGATCATCTGAATTACTTCGTCTGGGGTTGCGTCCATGGGGACCATGGTGCGGGCCAGACTTTCCTCTAGCTTGAGCTTGTGAGGATATGAAGATGTGAGCAGGGACCAAAGGGAAATGTTCGCCTGGGTGCCTTGAGTGAGTGAGGATCGGGTCCTCTTTCACGGAACTTGTGTCTTCGGGCGAGGCGGGTTGCGGTTACGCTCCGTTGGCTTTTTAGTGGCCTTAGGTGGTAATGCATGGATTTGACCCGATCGGGTTAGGACGCTGACATCAGGTTTGGTCCCTTCTGAACAGGTCGCTCTGAGCTGAGCCATAGTCAGAGGAGGATTCCTCGAAGCATAGGACCATATGTCTTCTATCAATTCGTTGACCGTAGTTGCATTCTCGGGAGCTTCGGCAGCTTTTCGGATTCTGTCCCAGGAAACTGGATTGGGTGCCTCCGTGGGGAGGTAGTTTATGGATTGCCGCAGCTGTTCGAACGTCAGTGCGCAACAGTGGTTGCCAGAACTGAACTGTGCATTGCTGACCCTCCGGGGGAGGTTAGAGAGTTCTTGGTTCATGCGAACTGTCTCTTTGATCTCTTCACGGTATACCGCACTCCTTTCCTTCTTGCTGAGCATGCTCAGGGCATTCTGGAGTTGGGTTTGGCGATATTCATGGTTTGCTAATTTTCCTCCACTCTTGGCCCAGATCAAATTTCTTGCAGTGGAGCCTACGTCCAGAGTTAGCGCCTGCGTTTCTTCCCACGTGAGAATAGCCAGTGCTTCCTTGAACTGTGTGCGGCAGTCTAGATAAACTTCCATCGGGGAGAGCTTTCCCTTCTGCTTTATCTGAGTGGCGGGTATGTCGGAAGGTGAGTACACGGCTTCCCGAACATCTGCCCATGTAACTGGTTGCTGTCCCAGTTGATCGTTTCTGTAAACGAATGCCGCAGTCTGTGGAATCTCCCTGAGTAGTTGCTGGAGATGTATTTCCATCTTTCTTTTCTTTTTGAATAGACCTTCCTCCCTCAGTTGGCCTTTTAGTTTGAGAGCGGAAATGATCCGTCCCCATCCTCCCAGGACCCTTGGGATTCCGGTTTTGTTGACTTCATGCCCGGCTTGGAAGAGAATGGTTTCATCGTCTTCGTCGTCGCTTTCACAGAGAACTTGCTTTTCTCGGGGAGATAAGCGCTGGTACTCTTCATGCTGTTTGGCTAGGTACTCCTTGTGCTGTGCCATTCCATCTCCTAGGTCGTCGGGACCGTTGACCGCCCTCCCTTGCCGGAGGGGTTGGATGAGAAAAGACGGTAGTCCAGGAAGTTGTCGTGAGCAAAACCTTTGAGGTCGAATTGGTCTAGAGTGGCCTCTAGCTTTACATACTGAAGCTTCTTGTGACACTTTAAGGGCTTGGTCCCTGTGGGTCTTTTGAGCTTGGTTCTCGTCCCAGAGACGGTTCTCTTGAGCGGCTAGTTCCATGAGGGCTTTCCTTGCGAGAGCTAAACAGTCTCCGTAGGTGCGCGCCGTCTGACTAGTGTCTAGAACTGTGATCACATCCAAATCTCCGAATGGTGGAAACACTTGGATTATATTGACGAAGGAAGTCGGGCTGGGACATTCCATGCGGCCTTCCTTGATCTCGGTTACCAAGAAGTTCGCCCATATCTGCTTGATTGAACCCACGGGGGTGTTGAATTCTGCGATGTTGATAGTCTCGTGATCTCGCTGGATCGCCAAGTCTATCAAAGCTAGCAGTTTGCTGGCGGGATGCCTGAATCTGTGGCCGTGACGACTGGGAGCAGGATCGAACTTGAGCATGTTGATGCTGAGGTGATCATTCCTTTCGTCGGAAGCTGGATCTGTCTTGCGGGGAAGACTCTTACAGATGTTTTCAGGGTAGCTACTGGAAGCGTTCCCGAGGTTGATCTGATTTGTGACAGGGTGAGGAGCTTTGTCTCCTTTGCTGATGCCCTTGGCCTTGGCGGCGCTTGTGGCTGTGAGCTTGACTGACGGCACGGGCCGGTTGCCACTGGGGCTGGTAGTCGGAAGTGATGATGAGCTCTGAGCTCGATTGGCCAGGGCCTCGTTTACCATGAGCAGGCAGTCGTCGAGGGTAACTTTGGCATTGCAGAATCTGATAATAAGGACCGGATCCTTGGTATCATCGGGATATCTGGAAAAGATGATGTTGACGAAGTCGTCGTCAGTCACTTGATCAGAGGGGTTCTTTGTCGTGTCAACCAGTTGTTTCCATTCGTCGGATAACTGCACATCTTGGATGTTGAGCACGACAATTTCCATGGTATTGGAGCCCTAGTCGTTGGTGACATCATCGGATATGGTGCCGTCCTCGAAATTGAGCATATGTATGTAGGGATCTTCTTGCGGATCTGCCGCATCCTCGACTCCGGAGAGTCCTGATTCGTTGTCGTCTGACGGTTCAACCCAGACATAAGGATGCCTCGCGTCCTGCTGCGCTGCTGGAGCTGCTAGAAAAACATCATGCCCTTCGCTTGAGAAGAGGGGCTCGACGGGCAATTCCACATGGAGGACATCCTATATGACTGCCATACATTCATCATGAGTGTGACGATGCTTGTTGACCTTTATCACAAAGATTTCCTCGCCTGGCGGGGCCATAGTGTAGGATTTAAGGATGCTGACAAATCTTCGATCGGAGACAGGGGGTTTATGTTCCCGCATCATGGCGATGCTTAGAGTTTCTTTCCAATCTGCTTCCAAATTTCGGAAATGGCAGTTGAACTTGATGTATCGGCAGCGCCGAGTGCACTTTGCTCGAGGACATTGATATAGTTAGCATCTCCGGACTACGAGGGATTACGATGAGATTTGCCCCGATAGTCCCTTGGTCGACTTGAAGGAGGTAGCCCCGGTGCCTGGCTGCGGGCACGCTTGGCTGTTGTCTCGGCTTCGTTCCCTATGAGGAAACTGTCCCCTCTGATGACTTCAAGATCTCCCTGCCGGTTAATGAACTTGGCACAGTGATGAAGAGTGGAAGCTATGGCTTTCATGTGGTGTAGCCAAGGGCGTCCCAACAGAGCTGTGAATTCGGACGGAATGTCCATCACGTGGAATTTTGCTGGCACCATTTGGGTTTCGAACCAGAGCTCCAGAGTCACTGTCCCTAGGATGGGACGAGACGTGCTGTCGTAGGCCTTGATAGTCCGAGCAGATGGAATCATGTGGCCTTCGTCGATGCGTAGGGCTCGCATCATGCTGAGAGGGAGGACGTTAACTGCTGATCCGTTGTCTACCAATACTCCGGGGAGCGATATGGTGTTGAGCCGGAGAGTGATGTACAAAGCTTCATTGTGCCCTGAGGCATCTCTCGGCAGGTCTTCGTCACAGAAGGTGAGCATACTGCCATACAATCGGGAATCGTAGATCTGGTCTCTATCCGGAGAAGGAGAGTCATCAAGCCATCCGTTTCCTGTCTTCCTCTTGCGAGGTAAAGCTTTTGCTGGTGCCTCGGGATTGTGTTGAGGCTGTTTGTGGCGGTGGCCGCCCTTGGTTAGCACGTTGATTGAGTGCGAGTGCCAAGCTGACTTTGACTTTCCTTTGCCGACCCCTGCCTTGAAATTGGGCAAATTGAATCTCGGCTGATCCCGCGGGGGGTTAAGCTTCTGACTGGCAGTGAGATTGTCAAGATCTGAGGTATTCCGGTGTCCTGAGGCCTGAACTCTGGTGTCAGCAGGACTTTTCGGCTTTCCCACCCCTGTCTGCTCTAAAGCTGCGTGGCCTGGAGGAAGGGAGGACTGGCTGGAGTAGAGTACGTAGTAATCGAACCTCCCGGATGGCTCTCCGAGTGTACCCACACTGGTATCTCCAGCTTCATATCTTTCTCTCAGTTTCTGTTGAGAAGACTTCTTCTTCTGCCTTCTGGGAGAATTACCCCTGATCATGTCTTGGAACTCGTACTCAAGGCATTCGGAGCAATCACAAACATCGTAACTGATGTGGACATTTGATGAGGACCTGGCTGGAAGAGGCGGAGGAACTGGCTCTGCGGCAATCTTCTTTGGCACCCATTCAATGGAGTTCACACTGTTGTTGTTCGGAAAAGGGTTTCCGACTGTATTGGGTCCACGGGGACGCTCCAACTTTCCTTCCTCTATCAAATTCTGAATTTCGTACCGTAACCCCACGCAGTTGTCGGTGGTATGGCCATGATACTAATGGAAGGCGCAGTACTTGCTCTTGTCAGCGTTGACTACGGGATTCTTGGGTTTGTAGTTTGCAACGGGTTTGAGGAGACCTTCCTTGATCAAACCTTCTAGCATCTTACTCAGAGGCATGTCCAACTTGTCGAAGTGTACGGCAGACTACTTCTGAGTGGAGTTGTTGCTTTGTGGGACTGGGTTTCTGTTGCCCGACTGCTGTCCCTGATGGATGTAGTTGACAGACGTATCTTTCCCTTTGTCGGGGGCCGGTGCGGGATTGAATGCAACTGCTGATCGGTATCTGTATGGCTGTGCAGTAGCCAATTTTTCCTTTAGATCCTTCTCGAACTGTGAGCCGACATTGACCATGGCTCGGAGATGCAGGAAGAAGTGATGAGCGATGAGAGTTCGATGGACGATCTTAAGCGGGACTTGAAGAGCTGCATCTGTTCATCCTTGGAGAGTGGCTCCATGATCTCGGAGAGTTTCCAACTCCACCTCTTGTAGAATTCTCCGACGCTTTCATCTGCTTTCTGCTCGGTGGTGATTAAGTCCTCACGACTTGTTTCCCACTCTAAGTTGGATCTGTACCGTTCTAGGAAGATGTTGCGATCGATCCCAGGTGTGGCGATATGCGAGCTTGACCCTTAGGAACCATCGTAACCGAACTCTTGAGCGTATCTTTGGAAGTGATCGGCCATTTGATGGAGGGTTGCTCCTTTAGCTCTCATGCCGAGAACGTAGGTGTCAACATGCATTTGAGGACATTCGGTTCCGTCGAATCGGTCCATCTCGGCATTCGAACTTGGCGAGGAGAGGCGTGACCATTCCCGGATACGTGGATACGAGCGTTTCTTGCTTTGAGCTCATGTTGGCTTTCGGGTCTTTCATACATTTGACCATCCGAGGCTAAGTTTGGGTCCGGTGGTGGACTTTGAGGCTCGGCGCGGGTGCTACCATGTGAGTGGTAGTGATTGGAGGTGGAAGGCTCGACATATGTGGATATATGGGGGCCTTTTAAGGGTGTATCGTGGTTTGTCCCCGGTGTTTTGGGATTCGTGTATAGGCAATGGGATGAACCCGGGGAGGGTATTGGAGGATATGGGCATACGTTTGAGATGGTCAGCGGTGCGGTTGGTTGTGCTTGAGTGATGGGAGTAGTACTGGCTTGGCCGTATATGACAGGGTTGCCCTGAGAGGTGGCAACATGGAGCCTAGGTCGGCTATTTCCTTGGTTCGAAGGCATCCCGTAAGTTGGCGGGGGAGGAACCTGGTTGAAGGTTTGAGGAACTGGTTTTGGGGAATCATCGTCCTCGACTAGGACGAAAGTACTATCGACGGGGGATAGGCTGCTATACCTCGCTCATTCGGAAGGCTGTACCACGAAATTACTGTGATCTTCTTTACGCCTCTTGTGAACCTCACAAGCCCGGATGGCTTCTTCCAATGTCATATATGTTACCGGTGGCGGGGGTCCGTCCCGTCACGATTTCTCGGTGAGCTAGACATGTCGGATATTACAGTGAGGAGGCGAGGGAACCGAAGAACTGTCGTCTTGCCGTAAGCGTGACTCGCGGCGGCGGCCCGGAATTCGAACCACTTTCTGCTCGCTGCAGGGAACGAAAGGCGGGGTTTAGGCTTCGGAAAGGGTATTTGGCTCAGGGTTTCGGGCTTGTGCAATGTGCAGTTACCGATTAATGTTTACTTAAAACGCATTTTCTCAGAGTCCTAATCGGTTGGAAAAGATCGTGTCTTCTTTTTCGCAACTAACCTAAAGACTCTAATCAGTGGATCTCGTCACTACGTTTATAAGCCCCTCGTTTCCTTTTGTAGATCATCTTCTCGGGATGAACAATCCCGAGCGAGGGTCCTATAAGGCAAGCGAGTTCCACAGACAAAGGAAAAAGTGAACTTAAGGCTAGCTGATCACGCAAACTTCCAACGTATGTGACACGTGGGCCACAGTCAAAGTCAACGTCCTTAAGTTAAGGCGGGGATCGTGCCAAAATTTCGGCATGACCTCTCCTGACTCGCTTATGTGAGGGGCCTTAGCTTTTGGCGTTGGCCAAGTTGTGGCTGGCACGGGGCATACGGTGAGGGTTTGGTGACACGGTGTCACATTGAACCTTCGGGTACATTTTTCGGCAGAGCTCCGCGTCAAAGTCAAGGCTGAAAAGCTCAAGACTTCGGGTCGGGAACGACCTTCGGTCTCAGTCTTTCGAGCTTGACTCGTGACGGAACCCCGCATAAAAACATACACTTAGGCTTTATGACACGTACTAAGCCAAAAACCAACCGGGGTCTTGGACGAAGTGTGACACAAAGAGTGCATGGCTTACATGGGCTAGGATGGGCTGTTTGGGACGACTCCGTGCGCGCTCGAAAGGTGTCGCGAGACCAGCCAACTGCAGCGAACGGTCATCCCGGGTTACGGGTCGTACTGTGCAGTGTACCGAGGCAGCAAGTGCACGTGAAGTGCGGTGTACAGAGGCAGCAAGTGCGAGTAGTGTGCGGTCACTAAAATTATTTTTTTGAGTAAAACAGAGATTTTCAGAATGTGTCTTAAAGAATTTTATGCGCAGTTCAAAATGTAGTATGAAAACCAAATATGAACGGAAATGCACGAACATGTTATGATTTTGAAAAAAGACGCTAATGTAACACCCTTTGAAAAAAACCGTTCGAGGTTTAAAGTAACACACGCACAAAAAAATGAGGACAGGGTAAACGAAAGTTTAACCCACAGAAGGCTTTTTGAAAACAACGGTAGTTTTGAAAAAGTATCCAAGTCACCAGCGGAGTCGCCAACTGAAATTACCCGGATTTTCGCGCGCGGCGAAAAGGCGGTTGTCTTTCGCGGATTGGTTGGTGTCTGAGACCTCGCTTTCGGGAAGGAGAGGAGTCGCCACGCGGTTTTTGTATTTTGAGCCCAAACGTTGAAAAACGGCTTTTGGTTGAAAAATGGTGTCGTTTTTATTGGTAGCAAAAACTTAGGAAAAGGCTTTGAAAAGGGGTGTCATTTTTATTGGTAGCAAAAACAAGAAAAAGGCTTTTTGAGTATCAGAGATTGTTAGGTTCGGAGGTCACGTTACGTTTCGGGAAGAGTATTTTGAGATCACCCGAAACGCCTCGTATGACGAGTCTTTCTACCTTTCTCGAAAATGTGTACGTGTTTGTGTGTGTTTGCATTTTGAAAATGGGGGCTTGAATGACAAGATTAATCTTGGTTTGAATGTCAAACATTGATTTTGGTGATTCTGTTTGAAAAGGCGAGCGTTTGAATGACAAACGTCGTTTTTTGGAGTTTTTTAGGAAAAGTGGCGCGAATGCTGATTTTGATCTTTTTTTAAGTGTCAAATGTTGACTTTTAAGAAAAGAGCGTTTGAATGTCAAACGTCGAATTTTGAGTTTGAAGATGATCGTTTGGATATCAAACGTCATTTCGCGCATTTTTGAAAGAGAGTTCGAATGTCGAACTCCGGTTTTGAACCGGGCATGTCATTGTTAGCGATTTTACGGGAAAAAAAAGCATTAAATGAGTTTTAAGTTTGAAGATGATCGTTTGGATGCCAAACGTCATTTCGCGCATTTTGAAAGAGAGTTCGAATGTCGAACTCCGGTTTTGAACCGGGCGTTACATTGTTAGCGATTTTACCGAAAAAAAAGAATTAAATGATTTTGCGATCAACGAATCGTTTTTGCGACTCGGACTTTGATAAGTAAATACTATCACGAGCCGAACGGCTTGGACTTGTAAATGACAGTATTTAAAGTGCGGTATCAACGAAATCAAACAACCCGGAATTGTAAAGTTGCGTTCAACGAGCCAAACGGCTCGAAATTGTAGATTTGCGTAAAGTAAATGACGATCAATGGATCATACGATCCGGAATTTGTAAGTGACATGAAAGTAAATGACGATCGACGGATCAAACGATCCGAAATTGGTAAATGACATAAAAGTAACGGAACGGGGCCGGAACGCCGTTTTAACCCGAGATTACTTCTCTTACGGGAAGAGAAGAGGATCAAGGACTAAAACGTATTGGACCCCTTTAGACGGTGACGTCTATATTTCAACAACGTTCGTCCGAAACGATTGTAGCGACTGGCGCTTAAACCGAGATGGAACGAGAGTTTAGGGAGAGAGAGCACTACCTATGGCTAGGGTCGGCTACTTTGGCTCGGTGGGCGTATACGGGATACGAAAAGGTGTTTTGAACGGTGTTTCGAGGTGGTGGGGGTTGTATTTGGTTGAAATACGGAGTTTTCATGCAAATCGAGGCGAAACGGGGCTCGGGAGAGGGTGAAAAGGGTTTGGGCCGTGGCTGTGGTGAATTTGGGTGAATTTTTGTTGTTGTCAAAATGTTTGACAGCCCTCTATATTTATAGGTGAATTTTGCAAAAGAGTCCGGACGGACTTAGGCTGAATTCCAGGGGGTTTTGTGAAACTTTGGAAACTGGAGGGACTTGCTGGCAATTCTGGATTCTCTGCAAAAGAGTCCGGCCGGACTTGGACTGAATACCAGGGGTATTTTAGTCTTTTCACACTGAAATGTGATTGAGGTTGACAAGGGAGCTGTGGCATGCGTGCCACGTGTCCTGTGACTCACCAGGTTCATGGGATTTCGTGCCATTATCCCCGGTTTTGTCCGTTTTTTAAATAACTGTCCGAAAAATGTCCGAAACGCCCCCGGAAAGTGCCGAAAAGTGCGTTTTTCAGGGAAAGCTGTACTTTTACGTGCGACGACGTGTGTTGAGTACGCTTTGACGTTGGGATGCACGGGGAAGTCCCGGGACGTCTCGTTGGCTTGAGAACGGGGAGTGTAACGGGTTCCGGTTAACCTGGAGCGGGCCAGTTAACGGATTCCGGTTAACTTCTAACGAATTTTGACGATCCGGATTTGGGTACTTACACTTAGGCAAAATGTCAAAGGGCAAAAGACGAGCAATCTACTACTACACCTTGGGAAAAATGCCTAAGGGTAAAAGACGAGCAGCTACTGCTCGCACCTTGGGCAAAATGCCTAGGGGTAAAAGACGAACAACCTACTGCTCGCACCTTGGGCAAAATGCCTAGGGGTAAAAGACGAGCAACCTACTGCTCGCACCTTAGGTAAAATGCCTAAGGGTAAAAGACGAGCAACCTATGATCGTAGGGAATGGGCTTCCCTGCCTATGATCGTCACTTCCACTTCGTCCTTGTCCTTATGTCGACCTGGACATAAGTATCAATTCCTATGACTAGGACGACCAGAGAACTGACCTATGTCGACCTGAACATATGGAGCGATTCTATGACTAGGGCATAAATATTGGCATATGCCGACTAAGGCATACATAAATGCCGACCAAGACACACCTATATTTCGATCATGACATATTCAAATGACGATCAGAGCCTACCAGGCCACAATCATGACAAGGGGAATGTGCTTCCCTACCTTTGGTCACCTCTCATACCCGACATAACCATATGTCGACCAACACTCTTTGTCGAGGAGTAGGCCTCCTAGCTTGGCATACGAAAAGAAGGCTCTTCTAATCCTATTGCAATAAGGACTTTGGGGACTTGGAATCCGAGTAGGACTTGACTCCTTATCTCACCTAACTTTCTATCTAAGGCAGGACTCTATATCCTACACCTATAAATACAAGCCATAATTCACATATTTGATGTACACACATCTTTTGACTCTAAACTCTTGTCAATTGATTTACTCTCATAAACACAAATACTTACTCTCACGTCGGAGGACCTTCGTCGGTGAAGTCCCGACTTAGTTTACATGTTTGTTCATCTTTTTCAGGCAATTCAAACATCCAGGATACAACCTTACCGCTGAATTTGTGCTGATCCGACGTTTTTGACATCATCATTATATTATATTATATCAACGCTAAATCATAACTATCATAATATGAGTTACATTTGAAAGTAATGTGCGTCACACGTGTTAGAACATGGATAAATAATATGTGTTATTTAATTCCATATGTTATAATCATTTAATAATGTTAAAGTATAGACCAAATATGTAGAATTCCATTAGGTGTAAGTACCATTAAATGATGGGCATAATGGTAACTTCACACCACCATCTTTATGAAAGGGTGTAGTCCTTAAATGAAGTGCCCCTTCTCTATCTATATAAAGGCTATCCATCAGCCATTTAGAGACACTTATTCATTCACTAAATTCAGTCACAAATATTCTCTTTATTCACTAAGAAGATCAAGTGTGGGCACTATCATTTAGAAGTACTATCTCCCTACTCTCTTCTTTCATTCAAGAACAAGTATCAAGATCAATCATGGATTCTTCAGGTACACGCTTCCGTCTTCATCTTCTTCTCATTCTTAATCTAGTTGTGAGTCGGTTCATGGTTTGATGGATCATTTTGTTCCAACAATTGGTATCAGAGCCTACTCATATTCTAGATCAAGTTTGAGTATTATGAAAAACCTTTATGTTTTATTATGCTTTTGATTGTTCAGATTCCATGTTTATCATGTAAGATTATCCTATTTTGGACATAGCCACCTCTCTATACGTCGCGAGGCTGTAAGTACCCAAATATGGCTCATGCCTTCCGGTTAAGTTTTCCGGCAATTCCCCGGACTTTCCTAAAGTTCAGGAGCAATTCTGGAACTGTTCCGAACCTTCCGAGGGGTGAAGGAATTACTTGGAATTAAAAAACCACGTTTTACTTTAATATAAAAACCCTTCTAGAAAGGCCACCTTGCATGATTCAAGAAGTATGCTGAGTCATTGGGGATAATGCCGCACGGCTGCATTAGGCTAGAACTCTAGGCCGCACGGCTTCATTGGCTGTCACCAGACTGCCTATAAATAGAGGCCTCCTCTACCCATTTTGATATACAGTTTTCAGCACTGAAACTCTGCCAAAATAACACTACGAAAATACAGAGAGTGAAGAGTGCCAAAAACCACCTCCCTCCTCCTTAAAACCTTCAAAAGTTGGTCCCTTCCCTAGGCAAACTTCCAAGAGAAAGAGGTCACCACCATTGGTAACCTCTCATCCCCTTTATCTTACATTATGCTTGTATATATGTGATATATTTGCTCCTTGCTTTACATATTACTACATATTTGCTTGGGACTTGGTATATTGTCATTAAAGGTCATATCTTTAAGCATGTAAATCATATCCCCCTCCTTTTGCATCCTTTGCATTAAAGTAGCATCTTTTGCTCCTAAAAATGATATCTTTATGCATCCTTTGCTCATAAAAATGTTATCTTTGCATTAAAGTAGCATCCTTTGCACTTAAAAATGATTCCTTTACATTAAAGTTGCATCCTTTGCACCTAAAACCTTTTTTTCATACATAAAGATGCATCCTTTGCATTAAAAATCATTTCTTTACATCAAAAAGCATTCTTTGCAAACAAATATCATCCTTTGTACCAAAATGTCATCCTTTTCATTAAAAAAGTCATTTTTAGTTTAGAATGCATCCTTCATGTCCCTCATGGTTGGATCTCTCTTTTCTAGGATTGCTTAGTGACCTTCTTAAGGCACGAAAAGGATAGGAAGAGCATAAAGATCCAATCTTTATACCCTTCCCATAGTCCCCATTGGTATTTGATGCATTCTTTGGAGCGGACCGGTGTAAAGATCCTATCTTTACATCGTTTCTTCCATTAAAGATGCCATAATCCCTTTAGAAATGAATAAGCCTTGAACCCTATATCTCCGATTATCACTTGAGACGAGCATAGTAGTCCCTACACAAGCTCAATCGTCTCATGGTGTAGGATTGATGGGCTAAGGATACTCCTTTCTAAAGAACCTCATTTTGGACTATAAGAGAGAGTCCTTCTCTCGATCACACATGACCCAAGGTCAAATAGTGATGATCACAAGTCCAAGATGAGGACGGGATCAAAGTCCCGAACACATAAAAATCCAAAGAATCCCGAGAGATAACCAACTAAATGGTTTATACATCCGGAAGACAACTTGAAACATCCCCCCCTTTTCAACATAAGCACATAAGAAAGCACGCAAGCAAGCACGAAAAATGGAATCTTGGGAGACTTTCTTCGGCAAGGCACCTTGGGTGAACGACGATCCGTTCTTCCCAAGGGGTAACTTAACCTCCGAACCCTAATTCCTTTTTTTCAAAGTTTTAAGGAAATCAAAATGGCGTGGCGACTCCGTTTTTCAAATTAAACCGGATGTTTTCAAACTCAAGTGAATCCAAATGAAACACAAAAAAGATTTTGGGCACCACATTCACAATTTGGCGACTCCGCTGGGGACAAACCAAAGGAGAAAGCTTTCATTTTCAAAAAAAAAAAACGATACCCGGTATATAGGTGGAAACCACTAACCTTCCTGTATCGCTTCCTAACCCGGGGCTTGGAATAAACGGTGGTCTAACAATCCCACGTACCGGTATCTCTTTTCGAAAAATAAAAAAAAAGAAAGCTTTTTCCTTTGAGCGGGTTAGCCTCCCGTCACCGATTCCATTTGTCGTGCTTGCTTTTTCTTTCTTTGCATTGTATTGCATATTGCATCTTGGGAATTGTGCATACTCTGGAAAC
Organism: Adenophora triphylla var. japonica; assembly: GCA_022495995.1. Lineage (NCBI taxonomy): Eukaryota > Viridiplantae > Streptophyta > Magnoliopsida > Asterales > Campanulaceae > Adenophora > Adenophora triphylla. The sequence continues at coordinate 119,988 of JAFEMH010000184.1, forward strand.
TGAACAGGAAGCCTTCTGAAGCTGAAAGGTGCCTAAAATGTTCGGGGAGCAATCTGAAACTGAAAAGGATTGGAACCTGGAAAATTGATCCATGCAGCCGCACGGCTTAATCCGCCTCGGATTCCAGCCGAGCGGCCTCATTGGCAATTCCACCAGGACAAAATTGAGGTTAATCTGGCAGCTTAGGCAGCTTGGGGCTATTCAGTTCCAAAGCTGACCAGGCTCCAGAAAATTTACGTGCCTTATCTGTGCATTTTTCCCCCGTTCCGAAAAAAAAATCATTCCTTTTAAAACACATTTCTGAAAATCTCTGTTTTAACTCAAAAAGGAATATTTTTTAGGAGACCGCACACTACGCGCACCTTATATATCCTGTACACTTTGCACGCACGTCCCTTTAACCCGGGTGGTTGTTCAGTTGCAGTCACGGACAGCCTTACGATGTTCCCGGGCGCGCACGAATTCACCCCAAACTCCCCATGGCAGCCAGTGTCGACCAATGCACAGTCCGTGTCACACGTTTCAAAAAACCGTGACTTTTGGTTGATTTTTGGTTTAGTCCGTGTCATATAGCCCAGTTGCATATCCCCGTAAAGGTCAAAACTTAGTCCATAACGGAAGTCAAGATCTTTCGCGCAAGTGAAGCTCTGCCAAAATTCCGACAAGGAAAAATTGGCAAGATCTTGACTCCGGCATTGACTTTGACCTTGACCCGCACGAAATGCTTAAGAGTCGAGACCGAGTCCATGCCAAAAATCCAAAGATCTTTCGTGCAAGCGGAGCTCTGCTGAAATTCCGACAAGGAAAGATTGGCAAGATCTTAACCCGGCATTGACTTCGACTTTGACTCACGCACAACGTATGCAGCGAAGTTCAATGTGACACTGTGTCATTCGACTTTTACCGCCCGACCATGCCTATTATCTTCTCGGACATTATCGAAAAGTCAAAACGTCAATCGCGCAAGCGAACCTCTGCCGAAATTCCGTTAAGGCTGAAAGACGAGACTTTCCCGGTATTGCCTTGACTATAATCCGCATCGCTCGTGCGTTAAAAGTTCCTATGACCCGCTAGACCCGTTAGGAGCGTTCTTCTCTCTCGGTCGGTGGGATCCGTGTGCCCTATAGGACCCTTGCCGTCCACCTGGGAGGTCAAAATACAGGTGGAATACGAGGGGCTTATAGACGTAGTGACGGAGCCCACTGATCCAGGATCTAGAGTAGTTGCGAAAAAAAAGGGTAGAACCCCTTTTCCAACCAAATAGAAATTAATAAAAGACACTGTTTTAAGTAAACTGGAAGATTCTTAATTTGCATATTGCTTGAGCCTTCAGCCTAAACACCTACCCCGAGTCTAAACCTCTCCTATCCCTTTCCCGCAGCGAGAAAGAAGTGGGTGAGAATACCGGGTCAGCGGCTTGTTAGCGCAGAATTCTCAGACAGTTTGCCAGAATCCTCAGTTTTGTCAGTCCAGAAAGTCAGAATGGCCGATTTGACTGAAAACAATAGCGGTTTGGGTAATCAGATGACTCGGGAAGAAGAGCTAGCCTTAGCCTTGGAAAATAGTCATAAGGCCCATGAGGAACAGCAAGCCATGCTCATTGATGCACTCCGTCATCATGGGGTTCAGATAGTGGTCGAGTCCAACGGTTCCCTGGTTATGGTAGAAGATGAGACTCCAGAAGTAGCCATCTCAGCTCCCTCAGCCTATAATCAATGCCCTCCTCCATCCACATATGATCCATTACCAAGGACTGCCCCTTTTCAGTCCTTTCCAACATCCCAGGCCGTAAGGGTTCCAACACCCTCGCCTCCTCAGATGAGACCCAACTTTGTTCCCTATCAACAGAGAGCAAACGCCATAGCTATCCCAGTCACGCAGCCTCTGCATTACCCCATGGGACTCATTCCCTCCTTTCAGCCTGATCCAAATCTCCTTACCCTGGAATTCCAGTACCAGCTTGACCTTTCCAACTTTGTCAACGCCTGTGAATTTGCCTATCTCCCAGACAGCGACAGTGAAGAGTCAGTCGGAAATGAGAATAGGAATGGATGAATTTACAGTGATGATGACAGTTCAGTAGAAGGAATGAACCTGGAGTCGACGGAAGTGAAACCCAGAGGGCAAGATGAAGTAGAAAATCACAGACCTGGAATGGGAGATGGTATCACTTCAAAGTGTGTCTGTAGCCTTTGTGAGGGCTCGGAAGAGAAAAAGGATGCGAGCTCAGATGAGGCAGCGTATGAATTCCACATCTTAGAATTCAATACTCCTTACAAAGACTTGGTCGGTGAATGGAGGAACTTGATCGAAGCTTTAGCTGAAAGAGGGAAGTGGGCTCCACCCGCCGATCTAGAACATATAAGCGTCATTGAGGCCAAACCCCCAGTAGGAAGAGTAGACTCTATTACAGTGCTAAGAGTCACCCCTGAGACCTTGTCCGAAGAAGAGTGTATGGAAGCTCTAGAAAGAGTCTTAAAGTTTGAAGAGACCCCGGTCCCCTTCCTATCCTATGACGACAGTGATGTTTTCTTGGTGATCCCCAAGTCAGAGGAAGAGTCCAGGATACCTCTTATATGGCGCCAAGTGTCCCGACCTGCTTTTGCCCTCATTGTTCATCAGAGTCAAGATGAAAGTTCTCACGGGAGTTACTGTAGTGATACTGAGGAAGACAGTCGAAATACCAGAAGGAACGGTGGAAGAATGGTCAGCTCAGAAACCAAAAAGCCCAGAAAACTTTCCCGACAGTAAAGGACACGAACCCACCATGAGGTTTAACCCTACGGAAATCCTTCTCGATGATGGAATCTCCCACTTCAGAAAGTGTTTGGCCAATGTCAAAGAGGCCGTCAGAAAGCTGACCCCTAGTGAAAGAAGGGATATGCTTGACAGTGATGAGGAATATGACCCTGCTCTGTTGAAAAAGTTGCTAGGATCGGGTGAGGAAGCCATTAGCAAACCTCCAGACTCTGAGAATGATAATTCCTGTTGCATGCTAACTCTGAAAAGCTTGAATGAAACTGTGAAGGCTTTGAATGAGGAAGGTGAAGCTGAAACCAGTCGGTTGCTAAGACAATTAGGGAGTTAGAACTCAGAAAAAGTCAGAAAGCCAGTGACCTGGGATCAGATTCGGGAAGCCGCCTATGCCTCTGGTAGTGCTGTTAATCAGATTAATCAGCAGAGTTGGCCATACGCCAGCAAGAGCCCGCCTCTAACCTTGAAAGAGCTGAAGGAATCCTCCAGTAGGAATGATGACTCAGAAAAATCTAATGTCTATGTGATGACTCGGTCTGGACAGATGAGTGTTGAGCAGCCTAGAGGTGACAAAAGAAACGCGTCTCCGAGCCGAAAACAGACAAAAGACCTTATAAGCCAGAAGCAGAAAAGCCAGACTCTGAAAAGGAGGATCCAGTGCTGACTCAATTGAAGTGTACTCAGGCCAATATCTCCTTGTGGTCTCTGTTAACCTCCTCATACCCTCATAAGCTGAAGCTAGAAGAAAGTTTGGCCAAGACCATGGTGCCCATAGATGTCACCCCATATGAGGTCGTCCAGATGATTGGAAGTATCCATTATGGAAACATCATTACCTTCACTGACTTGGACCTGCCAAAGTATGGGGCTAGTCATAATGAACCCCTTTACATCACAGTCCAGTTGGAAGAACGCCGGTTGCCATGAGTATTAGTTGATGGAGGGTCTGCAATGAATGTCCTGCCAGCAAAGATGATGGACTTATTGGATTTGAAGCCCACGGATTTGAAGCCTTCTAGTCAGACTATTAAGGCCTATGACTCCACTTCACGATCATTTCTGGGGATTGCTACTCTCAAGTTGTGGTTCGGGAAAAAGGTCATGGATGTTGACTTCCAAGTGATTGACATTCCGATCTCATTTACCGCTCTACTGGGATGACCTTGGATCCACCAGATAAATGGGGTAGCCTCTACTCTGCACCAATGCGTCAAATTTCAGTCAAGTGATGGTACTATCACCACTATTTACGGAGACAGTGTCACGGTGGAAGGAACCAGCACTGGAGGTATCCCGATATTGGAAATCAAGCATGATGATGAAGGGTTTTCCTTGACCGGATTCTCTGTAGCTTCTTCCAAGGCACAAGTGTGTGACACTGACCTCACTACTACCTCTGACAAGATCCCCCCTGCCATGCGAATGATGAGAAAAATGGGTTACCTCCCGGGGCTTGGATTGGGTAAAAGACTCCAGGGTCGCAATGCTATCATTGATGTAAAGGAACAGACTACCAGATATGGCTTGGAATACAAACCGAACTCTCGGGATGACAGAAAAGCTAAAGGCACAGTTCCAGGAAAACAAAGTGAAGGGGTCCATCTCCATCCCTACAACTTGTCTCTGACCCATTACTTCACAAAAGGTGGGACCCAATACGGTGAAAGTGATCGCCAAATCTCTTTGAGAAAAACCCTTCTGGAAAACCTTGAGAAAGTTAGGGGAAAACCAGCAAATCCTGTTAGGAGAATGTTCCTTGACTTGCCGGACATTCCTGGGGCTACCACTATCGTTCAGAACGAGTATGTCTTCAAAGGAAACCCGGACAGTGTCAAAGAATCAGCACTCTTCTCATCCGGGGTAATGGATTTCTCCGCCTTCGAGTTAGCTCTTCCGAAGATCAGCCAGATAGAAGCTGCCAGTAGTGAAGACAGTGAGTTGGGTTTGCAAAAGTTGTTTGATGAAGAAGCACAGATCCCTGATTCGATCGACTTCAGCTCAGATGATGAGGTAGTTGTCGTAATTGGAGATGGTGGTGAAGAGCCTTTTGATCCCCGCACTTTGGTAACTAAGACAGAGATGCCGTTGAAGAATTGGGAGACATTCTCAGGGCCGATAGCCAGCCGACAGCAAATGATCACGGAGCTTGGATTGGTACCCCGCCCTTCTCAACCCAGTCGTGTCAAACACCCTGTCATCCATACAGTTGAGTCAGGAATCTTTGAATTCCAGTCCTCCGAGTCATCCGAAGGCCTCACGCCTGAGGATTATGAATATGTAACCAATGTCATCTTTCCTCTTGCTTTGAATGAAATGACAGATCTTTCTGAGTATCCCCTTATTGCCAACTTAACAAATGATAAATTAACTCAAAACTTAACAACAGTTAATAATGAATCATTTGAACAAGATGCAAACACACTAAATGAACAATACATTAAAGAAATATTTAAGCAGGTTGCAGAAAAAGAGGAAAACCGGGCCCAAGCTGCCGAGGAGGTTTTGACAAGTGTTAACTTCGGTACTGTCGAGGAACCTAAAGAGACAAAGATTGGAAACTTCTTCCAGGGGGTTGAACGAGACAGACTGGTTAATCTGCTCAGAGAATACATGGATGTGTTTGCATGGTCGTACAGGGATATGTCGAGGCTAGACAGTTCGATAGTAGAGCACAGAATCCCTCTAGCACCAGATGCTAGGCCAGTAAAGCAGAAACTGAGGAAGATCAAGCCAGAATGGTCTCTACTGCGGGTAGGATTCATCAGAGTCATCGAATATCCGACATGGTTATCCAACATTGTGACTGTAACCAAGGCCAATGGGAAGGTGCACTGCTGTGTAGATTTCCGGGATCTGAACAAAGCCAGCCCCAAAGATGACTACCCCTTGCCAAACATAGATATCCTGGTGGACTCCACTGCCAACTACAAAGTCAAATCCTTCGTTGATGGCTTTGCAGGCTACAACCAGATCAAGATGGCCGAGGAAGACCAAGAAAAGACAGCCTTCACCACACCGTGGGGAACTTACTGCTACACAGTGATGCCATTTAGGCTTAAGAACGCCGGGGCTACTTATCAGAGGGCAGCGACCGCGCTTTTTCATGACATGATCCACAAGGAGATTGAGGTCTACGTTGACGACATGATAATCCACTCCAAAGGCGAGGATGGACAGCACTTTATTGACCTGCGAAAGTTCTTTGAGAGGCTGAGACAACATTCCATGAGACTAAACCCTGCCAAATGCACCTTCGGAGTGACAAGGGGAAAAGTGCTCGGGTATATGGTCACTGAGCGAGGTATCGAAGTCGACCCCCGAAAGATCAAAGCCATTATGGACATGAGGCCACCTCGAACCCAGATAGAAGTCAAAAGCTTTATGGGTAAACTACAGTACATCAGCCGTTTTGTCAACCAGTTGACCACTATGTGCGAGCCCATCTTCAAGCTCATGAAGAAGAATGTAGGCACAGAATGGACCGAGGAATGCCAGGATGCCTTTGACCAAATCAAGGCGTACTTAGTACATCCTTCGGTGCTATGCCCCCCACATAGACAGAAACCTCTTCTGCTCTATCTCACTTTATTCTTGTACGGCGAGTTGGGGCTATGCTTGCTCAAGAGAAGAAAGACTCTCGGGTAGAGAATGCCATTTACTTTGTCGGTAGCCGGAAGCTACAAGGAAGTGAGCTCAATTACTCAGCATGTGAAAAGACTTGTGCGGGGCGAGTGCAGGTAGTCGGTAAATTGAAGCACTACATGCAAGCCCACCCTGTGAACTTGGTCTCGAAAATGGACCCCATCAAGTATATCTTTGACAAGCCTTCCCTATCGATGCGTCTAGAAAAGTGGTCCTTCTTTTTAGCTGAGTATGACATCAACTATGTGACCAGAAAGGTCATCAAGGGTCAAGCGTTGTCAGACCATCTGGCAAACTTCCCCAATAATGAGGACCGCGGGCCTGAACCCCAATTCCCAGATGAAGGGATCTTCGTAGTTGAGCCTGAGAACCGATGGCAGCTATTCTTTGACGGAGCTGCTAACAAAAGAGGAAATGGCGTAGGGATGCTACTGGTCGATCCGAAAGATGAGCACACGCCCAATGCCCTTAAGTTGAACTTTCCTGCCACGAACAATATCGCCGAGTACGAAGCCTGTATTGCTGGTTTATAGGCTGCTTTAGAAAGAAATGTCAAGGAGCTCGAGTAATATGCAAATTCATAAAGCATAAATTAGAAAAGCAAATAAAACAGTAATATGCAAATTCATAAAGCATAAATTAGAAAAGCAAATAAAACAGTAATACATTGTTTTCGCCCCATCGACACCCAAATAAAGCAAAAAATAAACAAAATGTGCATAAAACTGTTCATTATTTGTTTCCTTCCTCCTAGATCAACCCTAAGAATCCTAAACCTCCACATTCCTCGTCTTCATCCCCAGCCCCTTATGCTGGAGGTCAAACCCAACCAGAGCCCTTAACTCCTCTGCCGTGATATGGTCTCTCCAGGTCACAGGCCTCCCGGTGAACTGCAAGCCAGTGATAGCAGTAAAGTCTGCGGGCGTCACTGTAAGCTCCCCCCAGCTAAGGTGAAAGTTGTGGGTGTTGTCCCACCAGAACTCCGAGAGGGCCTGGATCAAGTCCTTACTCTTCGAGGTCACATGAATGCCTCTGCCAATAGCCTCAACGAACAAATCCAGGCCGGTAGCCCTCACTAGCTGCTTGGGGTTCACCCCATCCTTCTCAAAGTCGGGCATCCTCTCCCATAGCTTCACCGCCACCTCAGAAGGTCCCCTAGACTTGTTCTCCAGTAGGAGAACACAACAAAAAATGTGTCAGTCCTTCATCTCATTTCAAAAGCATGCATATATTCAAAAGTGCACGTATTTTCAAAAGAAAAGCATTCATAAAAATTTATAGCATCCTTTGCATAGAAAACGTGTCTTTCATCATTTGAAACGCATCGTGTCAAGCACATTGCTCTCCTAAGCACAAAATTCTGATTTTCAAAATTATTTGCACATAAGCATTAATTTTTTCAAAAAATGGCATGCATGAATCCTTTTCATCGTCCAAAATCCCGTTTCCTCGTCCATGATCAAAAATTGACCTAGTTCTAGCACATGCAAGAACTCCGTCACATTTTAGACAATTATTTTTCTTACTTTATTTTCGAAAAAAAAATGGGTCGTTCTCATTGTTTTTCAAATAAATTGCACATGCATGTTCGTTTATCTTCTTAGCCTCATAGGTTAATCATCAAGATTCCAAAGTCATCAACCAAATATCCTAGGAAAATTCGAGAAATTCCTAAAACTCGGGTCAAGCCCTAAAATCAATCAAAATTCAATCAAAATTGACGGAATAGAGCAAATCAAGAATGCTTACCCCAACCGATTGAGGTTTCGTCGATTTGTGCTCCCCCCTACCAGGATAAAGCTCCGATGGAGGCGTATTGAAGTCATACTTCCTATCCGTTCGAACAAGCTCCCTCCTCCTCCTTCGAGCGGCCTCGGAGATGTTCCTCCGTGCTTGCCTAGGCATCGAATTCCCTTTCGGATCCATCTAAATCAAAAGAAGAAAGGAATTGAAGGATTTTCAAAAATTCTTTCTCTCCTCTCTCTCTATTCCTCGGCAGCAGAAGGGTGGCAACGATGCCCAATGCCCGTCCAACTCCAGTTTTAAATAAATTGGTGAAAATAAACTTCTGGCCGTACGGCCTCTTTTGGCCCCGTCTCATGTCGGGCGGCTTCTTTTTCTCTGAGCAGAAATTACATTTTTGCCTCTGGACTTTCCACTTGGGCATACAACTCCCGTTATTTCTTAACTAGAGTAACGCTGTGATCCCAAGTATATCCGTTATCTCCAAAAAGAATTACTTTCTCTCCCAAGTCGCCTCCGTTACTTCCGTTATAACGGAATAACGCTAGGTGACAACCTCCGAATTGTCGAAACCCAAACTTTAGCTACCTCTATCACAGATTGAGAAGTACGCTTAAGTCCTCCAAACTTTAGCTACCTCTATCACAAATTGAGAAGTACGCTCAAGTCCTCCAAACTTTAGCTACCTCTATCACAGATTGAGAAGTACGCTCAAGTTCTCCAAAATTAAGCTACCTCTATCACAGATTGAGAAGTACGCTCAAGTTTTCCAAACTTTAGCTACCTCTATCATAGATTGAGAAGTACGCTCAAGTTTCCCAAACTTTAGCTACCTCTATCACAGATTGAGAAGTACGCTCAAGTTCTCCAAACTTAAGCTACCTCAATCACAGATTGAGAAGTACGCTCATGTTCTCCAAACTTTAGCTACCTCTATCACAGATTGAGAAGTACGCTCAAGTTCTCCAAACTTAAGCTACCTCTATCACAGATTGAGAAGTACGCTCAAGTTCTCCAAACTTTAGCTACCTCTATCACAGATTGAGAAGTACGCTCAAGTCCTCCAAACTTAAGCTACCTCTATCTCACAGATGGTGAAGTACGCTCAAGTTCTCCAAACTTTAGCTACCTCTATCTCCTTGATAGTGACGTAAGCTTTAGTTTAATCAGGTGACAACCTCCATTAATTGTCAATCAGGTGACAACCTCCATTAATTGTCAAATCAGGTGACAACCTCCATTAATTGTCAAATCAGGTGACAACCTCCATTAATTGTCAAATCAGGTGACTCCTCCATTAATCGTCAAAACCTCAAGGATCCTAGACACTGTTCCTAACTATCTAGTGAGGCTTGAACTACGATTAAGGTTTGATTCCTCCGGGATACGTAGGTAGCCTTTCATAAAAGGTCCAGCCATTCGACCACATCGGTCACCCTGTTCCTTCGTCACGCCTCAGTGGTGAAATAGCCCCTCATAGAGGTCTAGATATCCGACCACATCGGTCACTTCTAGCATATCCCTAGTAGGATCAGTCGCTTGACCTCCCAGGTCACTTTCTCTTCTATTTCCCCAGCAAGAGACCAGTTTCTCTTCGCCATTCCTCAGCGAATCTTATTCTGAACTACGGCCTGGCTTGATTCCTATGGGATACGTAGGTAGCCTACTTTAGGTTCAGCCAATTCATCACATATGACACCCCTTTCCTCAGTGGATTCCGAACTACGATTATGGCTTGATTCCCATTCGGGATACGTAGGTAGCCTTCCAAAGGTTCAGCCACTCGACCACCTTGGTCACCCAATCCGTCTCGGCATTCGTCAGATCGGATCCTTTTCTATCGACAAGCCCACTCGCCCTGCAAGTGACGTTGCCGAGGGGCTTCTGTAATTATCCAAATCTGGCTCATGCCTTCCGGTTAAGTTTCCCGGCAATTCCCCGGACTTTTCTAAAGTTCAGGAGCAATACTGAAACTGTTCCGAACCTTCCGAGGGGTGAAGGAATTACTTGAAATTAAAAAACCACGTTTTCCTTTAATATAAAAACCCTTCTAGAAAGGCCACCTTGCATGATTCTAGAAGTATGCTGAGTCATTGGGGATAATGCCGCACGGCTGCATTAGGCTAGAACTCTAGGCCGCACGGCTTCATTGGCTGTCACCAGATTGCCTATAAATAGAGGTCTCCTCTACCCATTTTGATATACAGTTTTCAGCACTGAAACTCTGCCAAAATAACACTACAAAAATACAGAGAGTGAAGAGTGCCAAAAACCACCTCCCTCCTCCTTAAAACCTCCAAAAGTTGGTCCCTTCCCTAGGCAAACTTTCAAGAGAAAGAGCTCACCACCATTGGTAACCTCTCATCCCCTTTATCTTACATTATGCTTGTATATATGTGATATATTTGCTCCTTGCTTTACATATTACTATATATTTGCTTGAGACTTGGTATATTGTCATTAAAGGTCATATCTTTAAGCATGTAAATCATATCCCCCTCCTTTTGCATCCTTTGCATTAAAGTAGCATCTTTTGCTCCTAAAAATGATATCTTTATGCATCCTTTGCTCATAAAAATGTTATCTTTGCATTAAAGTAGCATCCTTTGCACTTAAAAATGATTACTTTACATTAAAATTGCATCCTTTGCACCTAAAACCTTTTTTTCATACATAAAGATGCATCCTTTGCATTAAAGATCATTTCTTTACATCAAAAAACATTCTTTGCAAACAAATAGCATCCTTTGTATCAAAATGTCATCCTTTTCATTAAAAATGTCATTTTTAGTTTAGAATGCATCCTTCATGTCCCTCATGGTTGGATCTCTCTTTCCTAGGATTGCTTAGTGACCTTCTTAAGGCACGAAAAGCATAGGAAGAGCATAAAGATCCAATCTTTATACCCTTCCCATAGTCCCCATTGGTATTTGATGCATCCTTTGGAGCGGACCAGTGTAAAGATCCTATCTTTACATCGTTTCTTCCATTAAAGATGCCAAAATCCCTTTAGAAATGAATAAGCCTTGAACCCTATATCTCCGATTATCACTTGAGACGAGCATAGTAGTCCCTACACAAGCTCAATCGTCTCAAGGTGTAGGATTGATGGGCTAAGGATACTCCTTTCTAAAGAACCTCATTTTGGACTATAAGAGAGAGTCCTTCTCTCGATCACACATGACCCAAGATCAAATAGTGATGATCACAGGTCCAAGATGAGGACGGGATCAAAGTCCCGAACACATAAAAATTCAAGGAATCTCGAGCGATAACCAACTAAATGGTTTATACGTCCGGAAGACAACTTGGAACATCCCCCCCCCTTTTTCAACACAAGCACACAAGAAAGCATGCAAGCAAGCACGAAAAATGGAATCTTGGAAGACTTGCTTCGGCAAGGCACCTTGGGTGAACGACGATCCGTTCTTCCCAAGGGGTAACTTAACCTCCGAACCCTAATTCTTTTTTTTCAAAGTTTTGAGGAAATCAAAATGGCGTGGCGACTCCGTTTTTCAAATTAAACCGGATGTTTTCAAACTCAAGTGAATCCAAATGAAACACAAAAAAGATTTTGGGCACCACATTCACAGAGGCGGGCTCTGCTCGGCCGAGCACCTTCCTTGACTAGGCCGAGCACCCCATTTGTATCATCACAACGTTTGAAAAATTTTGAAAAGGCGCCATCCAACGATCATGATGCTCGACCGAGTCAAGGATAGTGTTCGGCCGAGCACCCATAAGGATTCGGCCGAGCACCCCTAAGGACTCGGCCGAGCGTGAGGGATCAGAAAGGGGTGTTCTCTGGAGTGTTTTGCTCGGCCGAGCACCTTCCTTGACTCGGCCGAGCACCACTTATTTTTGGCCAGTTTTTCAAAATTTTCAATCTTTTGCTATTTTGATCAATTTTCATTCATTTTTTGAGTAAAGTACACATTAATTTGTGCCCAGAATTTTGTGATAATTTGTTAGTAAATTGTAGTATCTGGACACCAGTCGCGCTTCGGCAGTTCTTATAAGTTATCAAACTTTATAGAATGGACGGGTAGAACAAAAGGATTACTATCTTTTATTAATAAATTTCATTAATTACCTTAAGGCCTTTTATTTCCGATTAATTATATCCTTAACATTTTTGGACAAATTAACATGCTTGTTTTTCAAAGGAGACCTTGTTGATTAAATTCAAACTTGTTAAAAGATGAATGTAAATATTGATATGTGATAACATGCTTGTTTCCCAAATGACACCTTGTTGTTGACTAAGTATTTACATTCATGGGGTAATAATTGAACTAAACTTTTGGTCATTTTAAATGCTGTGAGCCATCCCAAAGGAAGGCGGGTGTTTGAAGTGAATTGTTTATATTCTTTATTGCCGGGTAACAAGTATCTTAAACTTTAGGACATTTTTTATACTTGAACCGGCCCAAAGGAAGGCAAGTATTTAAAATTTATTGTTTAAGCTATTTGTTTACCCTAAGATAAATCAAACTGTGAGTCAATTCGCAATCCAAAGATTAGTCTTGATGTCAAATTGATTATCTTTATTTTGATGGAATTCATTTGATATAATTAATCATTATGTAGTTTCTTATATATATTTTTGTTTCATTCTTGTTCTTCTCCTTCAGATTTGATTAATGCTTCATCCGTAACTACTGCTATAAATGATGTACCTTTGCTTACTGGGACTAAACTTAAAACTTGGAAAAATAATATAACGATGATCTTAGACAATATGGACATCGATCACGCATTAGTGGAATCAAGTCCCGCTGCTTTCACTAAAGGAAATACCGTTATAGAACGGAGAAATGTTGAGCAATGGAAACGGTCCAACCGCGTGAGTCTAATGATTATGGAAAATGCAGTTTCAGAGACATTTTTGGACAATGTCTCTGAGATCGAAAATGCTGAGTTTTTCTTTGAATTCTTGTGGAAACTTGTTTCCATACAGTACAAGGGTGACGAAAATCTTCGGGAGTACATTATTGAATTATTTCATCTTTCGATCAAACTAAAGGCACTTAAGTTAGAGATTTCAGAAGATTTGCTCGTGCACTTAGTTTTGATCTATCTTCCTCCTCAATTGGGTCTTTTTGAGGTGACCTATAAATGTCGAAAGTACAAGTGGAATATTAATGGATTACTTTCACATATGACATTAGAGGAAGATAGGATGAAATATCTTAAATTAGAAAGTACTCACTCAGCATTTACTTCTTCTCGTGGGATTAAGAGAAGAGGGAAGAAAATTGCGTTTGCAAGTAAGAAGCTTAAGGGATCATTTAAGGGTCATAAAGTCAAGAAATGCTTCTTTTGCAAAGACCTTACTCGCATGAAGAACGACTACCATAAGTATCGCAAATGGCGAATTCAGAATGGTATGTCATTTGGTCTTGTTTGTACTAAGACAAATTTGGTTTCAATTCCTTAATATACATAGTGGTTGTATTTGGTGCAACAACTCACATTAGTTCATATATGCAGGGTTGCCTGAATTATTGAATTCCTAGTGAAGATGAGAAATACATCTATATGGAAGCAGGAAATCCGGTTGAAGTTATAGGCATAGGGACTTTTAGATTAATGTTAAGTACTGGCTATTATTTTAAATAATACATTCATTGTACCATCTTTTAATGAAATTTAATATCTATCACAATTTTGGACAAGGAAGGTTACTCTTGTTCTTTTGGTAATAATAAATGTGATCTTTATTTTAAATTCCAAACTTGTCGGTACTAGTACTTTGTCATATATCGATAATCTTAATTTACTTGACACAGTCAAGAAAAAATGAATGAGTCCCATAATAATAAAATCAAAACTAAAGGCACTAAGCAAAAGTTATCAAGTAAAAATTCTTGTATTCTATGGCATAGGCGTTTGTGTCATATCTTCAAAGGGAGAATTGATAAAGCTTATGTCGGAGGGAATCCTAAAATAACTTGATACTTCGGATAAAACTTTTTGCATTAAGTGTTTTAAAGAATAAATTTACAAACATTAAAGGAAATAGAATTTTGAGAGTATCAAACGTCTTGGAACTAATTCATATGAACATTTGTGGACCATTCACTAACCCTTCATGGAATGGTCAACAATATTTCATTACGTTCATGGATGATTACTCTCGTTATGGATACATTATTTTCTTCATGTAAAGTTTCAATCATTGGACGTTTTCAAGTCTTTTAAGGCATAAGAAAGACTATTAAGAACGTTAAATCCGATCATGGTAGTGAAAACTACGGACGGTATAACGTATTGGGTGAATAACGTCCGGGTCCTTTATACTCGCTATTTTGAAGAGTGTAGGATTGTCCCTCACTACACCATGCCGGGCAAACCTAACATAGTATAGTGGAGAGACATAATAGAATCCTTAAAGATATGGTAAGAAGTATGTTTTCCTGTACTTCTTTACCTCACTCATCATGGGCGAAGCATTAAAAACCGCAGCTTATATTCTCAATAGAGCACCTTCAAAAGCTACCGACAAAACCCCTTATGAGTTATGGACGAATAAAAAAACCATCCTTAAATCATCTTCATGTATGGGGGTGTCCAGCAGAAGCTAGACCTTATAGGCCTAATGAGGGCAAACTGGACCTTAATACTGTTAGTAGCTATTTTGTAGGGTATGCCGAGAGATCTAGGGGATATAAATTTTATGACCCGAAAACTAGAACATTTTTTGAGACTGGCAATGTTAGGTTCCTTGAGGATGTTGAATTTAGTGGGAGAAATAGTAATGATTTTGAATTTGAAGAGTTAGAGGAACCACTCTTTATTCCTCAAACTTTAGTTCATGTTGGAAATCAAGTAATTGTACCTGAAATTCAACAAAGAACATACAATTCAAAATAATATAGAGACTCCCGTAAATAATGGACAAAATGAAAATGTTGGACATAATGAAATTCAACAACCTGAGGATGAATCGGTGCCCTTAAGGAGATCTACTAGAGAAAGAAGAAGTGCTATTCCGAATATTTATGATATGTATCTTGCGGAGAATGAGGACACCTTAGGTTTAGTGGGAGATGATCTAATCACCTTTCATGAAGCCATTAATAGTCCTAATTCTCATAAGTGGATCAATGCCATTAATGAGGAGTTAAAATCAATGAAAGACAATGACATTTGAGATCTTGTCCCATTACTTGAAGGTGTAAAACCTATTGGTTATAAATTGATATTTAAAATTAAAAGGGATTAGCAAGGTAATATGGAAAGATATAAGGCACATCTTGTTGCTAATGGATTTACTCAAAAGGAAGACATTGATTATAAAGAAACATTTTTTCCGGTATCTTCTAAAACCTCTTTTATGATCATTATGGCATTAGTGGCACATTATGATCTTGAGCTTTCATCAAATGGATGTTAAGACAGCTTTACTCAATGGCGATATTGAGGAAACTATCTATGTGAAGAAACCAGAAATGGTGACTAATTCGGATCAAACTAGTCAACTAGTTTGTAGACTTAAGAAATTCATTTATGGGCTTAAGCAAGCATCTCGTCAATGGTACTTAAAATTTAACCAAGTTATTCTTTCATTTGGCTTTAAAATGAATCTTGGTGAAGATTGTGTGTACCATAAGACATCTTTTGTATTGAGAATCCTAAGACAATTTATAATTTGATTAACCATTTAGTCCCTAGCTTAATAACTACACCCTCCCAACATTTTATTAAGTTCACCCTCCTATCATTTCACTAAGTCCAATCTCTTTAACAATTTAATTTCTCTCCAACCACCCTCACCTTAGGTCACCCCCTCCCCATCTTCTCCGGTCAACACTTCCGGCAACCATCAACTCCGGTGACCAACTCCGGCGACTTTTTCCGGCGATTTTTTTTTTTTTTTTTTTTTTTTTTAACGCCGGCGACCTCTCCGGCGACCAAACAACTGAGAACTTAACTTATCAGTAAGTTCTCAGTTGTCAACTAAACTACTAAGAACACTTTTAACTCCGGCGACTACCAACTCCGGCGACCACCAACTCCGGCGACCTCTCCGCGACCAAACAACCGAGAACTTAACTTATCGCAAGTTCTCGCTGTCAACTAAACTACTAAGAACACAATTAACTCCGCGACTACCAACTCCGGCGACCACCAACTCCGGCGACCTCTCCCGGCGAACAAACAACTGAGAACTTAACTTATCACTAAGTTCTCAGTTGTCTACTAAACTACTATGAACACGATCAACTCCGGCGACCTCTCCGGCGACCAAACATTTGAGAACTTAACTTATCAGTAAGTTCTCAGTTGTCAACTTAGCTACTATACTAGAACACGATCAACTCCGGCGACCTCCTCGGCGATTACCAACTCCGGCGATCTCTTCGGCAATGAAACAACTGAGAACTAAACTTATCAGTAAGTTCTCAGTTGTCAACTAAACTACTAAGAACACGATCAACTCCGGTGACCACCAACTCCGGCGACTAAACAACTGAGAACTTATCAGTAAGTTCTCAGTTGTCAACTAAACTACTAAGAACCTATTTTTTTTACTCCGATGACCTCTCCGACGATCGAACAACCGAGAACTTATTATTAAATTCTCGCTGTCAACTAAACTACTAAGAACCTTATTTTTTTGTTTTGTTGACCTCTCAGGTGACCAAACAACCGAGAACTTATCGGTAAGTTCTCGCTATCAACTAAATTTATAAGAACACGATCAACTCTAGTGTCCACCAACTTCGGCAATCAAATAGCGAGAACTTATTTGTAAGTTCACAATTGTCAACTTAACTACTAAGAACATAATCAACTCCGACGATCCAACTCAGGCGACTAAACAACCGAGAACTTATCGCAAGTTCTCAGTTGTCAACTAAACTACTACTAAGAATACCATCAACTCCGAAGACCACCTACTCCGGCGATCAAACAACTGAGAACTTAACTTATCAGTAAGTTCTCAGTTGTCAACTAAACTACTAAGAACACAACTCCGCGACCACCAACTCCGGTGACCTCTCCGGCGACCAAACAACTGAGAACTTAATTTATCAGTAAGTTCTCAGTTGTCAACTAAACTACTAAGAACACAATTAACTCCGGCGACTACCAACTCCCGCGACCACCAACTCCGGCGATCAAACAACTGAGAACTTAACTTATCAGTAAGTTCTCAGTTGTCAACTAAACTACTAAAAACACGATCAACTCCGGCGACCTCTCCGGCGACCAAACAATTGAGAACTTATTAGTAAGTTCTCAGTTGTCAACTAAACTACTAATAACACGATCAACTCTGACGACCAAAAAACTGAGAACCTATCAGTAAGTTCTCAGTTGTCAACTAAACTAATAAGAACACGATCAACTCCGACGATTACCAACTCCGGCGACTAAACAATTGAGAACTTATCAGTAAACTCTGTCAACTAAACTACTAAAAACACGATCAACTTCGGCGACCACCAACTCCGGTGACCAAACAACTGAGAACTTAAATTATCAGTAAGTTCTCAGTTGTCAACTAAAATAGTAAGAACACGATTAAATCCGGAGAAAACACCAACTCCGGCGACTAAACAATTAATAACTTAATTTATCAGTAAGTTCTCACTCTTTCTATTCAATTTTAAAAATTTAGTTTTGCAATTATATAATAAACTATAAAAAAATGAAAATAATTTTTTCAATGATATTTTTGTCAGATAATTATGCAAATGAAAGAAAAAGAAATAACATAAACATAAAATTATAATTATGTAAAAAGAACAAGTGTGGAGCTTGTTAATTAAATTAATGTGACACTAACAAAAAAAAAGAAATGAAATGAAAAGAAAAGGACTAGTACTTTATCTTGCCCATATCTCATCTCGTTGGTAAAAATTCCAAACCAAAAGTGACTAAAAAATTCACCAGCTTCAGCGTTGCTCAGATTCACGCAAGGCCAAGCTCAGATTCCGGTGAGGTAATTCAGTTCAGCTTCCCTTTGATTCAGTGAGGGAAAAACTTACAGAGGAGGCCCAAGATATGAAGAAGTTGTCAGAATAGGGACGACCGGAGATAATGCTGATGGAGACGCCGGAGATGGAGGGCTTAGAGCAAATCGGCAACGATGTCCTTGTGCAAGAGGACAGTTGTTGCTGGAATATCGCAGGGAGATAGAGGAAACGGCGGTGGAAAAGTGGTAGATCGCCAGAGGAGTTTTCGCCGGGAAGCGGAGAGTTCTCTGCAGATCCTGGGCGGTGTGGTGAGGTCGCCGGAGTATTATGTCCAGGGAAGGCTTGAGGAGGGGAACTATTGTAGCCGGAGTAATAGGTCGCCGGAGTTGGGGGAGACCGTCGGAAGTTGGGGTGACGGGAGAGATAGAGTTCGCCGGAAGGAGGATGGCCAGGAGAGATTGAGTAGAGAGAGAAATTTAGAGAGAGAAAGTGTGTGTTGTGTTTGACTGTTTATGAGTGGGTGAGGAGGGAGTATTATTATTTGGTATTTTCTAATTTTTAAAATAGGTGAGGGATTATATGGTAAAAGAAAATATTTTGTAAGATTAGGATGTAAATTAAGAAATAGGTTGTCTTAGGATGTAGATTAGATATTATTGAGGGACTATGGCGTAATTTTCTCAAATTGTAAATCACATGACACCCCTGTCTCTAAGGGGAATAAATTCAGTCTAAAGCAATGTCCTAAAATTAATTTTGAATTCAAGTATATGGAAAATATCCCTTATGCACCAGTAGTAAGAAGCTTAAAGTATGCGCAAGTATGTACTCGTACAAACCTTGCATTTATTATTGGGATGCTTGGTCAATACCAAAGCAATTAGAAAAAGAAGACCATTAAGTCGCATCCAAAAGAATGATGAAGTACCTATAAAACATTAAACTACATGTTTATGTATATAAAAATTGGATCATTTTGAGATCATTAAGTATTTCGATTATGTTTTACTGGATGCAAAGATGTCGAAAGACATCATAAGGTTATATCTCTTGTTGAAGAGAAATAAGTATAAAATGAACAAATAGATATACAACTTATAGGATCAAACTCCATGTTATTGGATCCATTTTGTAAAGCGTAATCTCTTTTGATGTTTCACGAGCATACTGCTTATATGGGTGAAACAATTTTTGATAATGCTTAAATCAGTGGGAGTTTGTGTTGTTTTCTATTTCTTTGTGTTGTTTTTATTTATATTGATCTCATTTGATTAAGTAGGACTAGTTGAAGAATATATATATGCGTTCTTCATATATATTCATTAATATTCCATGCTACATATCTATACTTAATCTATGTCATTTAGTTGGATATATATATGTGATTAATGTGGGTTTAGTTGCGAATCAATTACAACGACTGCCCCTTTAGTCCCTATACTTATAAGACTAATGGACGGGATTGTGTTGAATGACAATAAACGTGCACATAAGGGTTGTCATTCATGTTATAAATGATTAAGAAATTTATTTAGTAAAAGATACATATTAATATTAATTCAAGTGGGAGATTGTTAGAACTTGGATTAATAATATGTGTTATTTAATTTCATATGTTATAATCATTTAACAATGTTAAAGTATAGACCAAATATGTAGAATTTTATTAGGTGTAAGTACCATTAAATGATGGGCATAATGGTAACTTCACACCACCATCTTTATGAAAGGGTGTAGTCCCTAAATGAAGTGCCCCTTCTCTATCTATATAAAGGCTATCCATCAGCCATTTAGAGACACTTATTCATTCACTAAATTCAGTCACAAATCTTCTCTTTATTCACTAAGAAGATAAAGTGTGGGCACTATCATTTAGAAATACTATCTCCCTATTCTCTTTTTTCATTCAAGAACAAGTATCAAGATCAATCATGGATTCTTCAGGTACAAACTTCCGTCTTTATCTTCTTCTCATTCTTAATCTAGTTGTGAGTCGGTTCATGGTTTGATGAATCATTTTGTTTCAACAACACGATCTATAATAAGGTGCACAGGCCTAAAATTTGTCTACATTTTTCAATCCGAATTGTGAAAAAAGGGGGGCAAGAACGTGTTGCCCTCAGCCTAACAACGTATAGCTGGATTGGAGTAATTAACTTCTAAGCCAAGTGTTTGGCTTTGTGGACACCTTTCAAAAAAGTAGCTAGAGCCGAAATTAAATCATTAACGAGGAATTCACGTCATTAAAATTGATTGTCATGCTAATTCAAACCACATTTATATAATGTAAATGTCAACCCAATAACATCACCACAAATAGACGTTGACAGCCCAAAAATAATTTTGATATATATTTTTCATCAAAAGAAATACTCCCTCCGTCCCACTATAGTTGACACCCAAGGGGTGGATTCAAAAATCAAGGAAAAAGAATAAAATAAAAAAAATGTGTGGTGGAAAATGAAGAGAGAGAATGAGTGGGGTAAATAGTAGTGTTGGTTGAATAAATATGTGGTAGAAAATGAAGAGAGAGAATGAGTGGTGGGGTAGAGTGAATATAAAAATATAAAAACTTGGTTATTTTTGGAAGGTGTCAAGTATAGTGGGACGGCCCAAAATGGAAAGAAGTGTCAAGTATAGTGGGACGGAGGGAGTATAAATATACTCAACTTTACGTGGACCCACCACGGATCTATTAAATCAAATGATTATTACAATACTATGGAGGGAAAACAAGAAAAAAACAATGTATTCCAAATAGAGATTTGATATTCTTAGGCTCTTAGCTAGGTTAGGATCATTGGGGCATCTCTTCTATGTTGTGATTTAGGAAGGATTGCTCCGAGACTTCAATAGCTAGAATGAAAACTTATCCTAATGATTTACGGCATACTCCCTCCGTCCATAAATAAATTAATGTTGTTTTCTAGTTCGTTTCAAAATAAATATTGCGCTTTTACGAGACACCGAGCACTTTTGAGTCACAATGAAATGACTGTTTGACCCTTGATGCTTTCAATAATCGTTTCTTACATCAGCTTCTCTTCTCCTCAACTGCTAATGTCCAAACAGTCAAATGATTTGGCTATTTCCAAACACAGAATGATTTGGCTATTTCCAAACACAGTTTACAAACCCTTCTTTGGTTGCTAGACTTGACACCAATCACCACCACATACTTAAAATCCACCTTTTGGTTAAGTGTCCAAAAAGGTGTCTTTGTTAAGTCCTTTAATTGTTCACACTTTAACATCAAACCTCAACTCTTTCACACTTACTACCTTCTTATACCGAATTAGAAAACAGACAATAAACAGGATTGGTTCATAAGTACGAAATTTGAGCCCAATTAATTAAGAAATAGCTAATCCGGTGGCATCTCCGTCCCCAGACTCCAAGCTTGGGGAGCGTCGCCCCGGACCCCCAATCCACTAACTGGGCAGCGGGCAGCCAAACCATCGCGCTTGTTTGCATTATGCGACATTTAAGGCATTCCAACAAATATTATCAGCAAACAGTCTCCATGCTATTTTTGTTAGTTGTCCAAAAGTAAAATAAAATTTAAAAAAAAATATATATTTCTAATATATTAACTATAATTTTTTTTGACTATTATTCAAATAAACCAGCATTCACATTAAAATTAAGCAACCCATAAGTGGTAATCATTGATCAATATTTTTATCGGTACGTTAATGATTTGTTCACGTAGAGACTTACGTGTAAAAGTTATATCTTAAGATATTTGAAAACATTATAAAGAGGCTGTGGAGAAATTTCATGAAAGAAAACACTCTGAAGCTTTGGGAGGAATGTAGCAACCCGAAAGTTTTGACTGCTTAAATATCAAATATTACGATAAAAAATAAAATGAAACAATAATAATAACAATAACAATTACAATTACCAAGTCAAACAAATCCTTCTGTAACCACAATTACATAGCAACCTTATACATCAAAGGTATTCTTATATGGTTCTCTGGAAGAAAGCGTATAAGACGTGAATATGCACCAGCAGTTCACAAATGAGAGGAGTATTACTCCCACCATAGTACTACATATGATTCAGATGGGAAAGGTAAAGAGAAGGTAACGGAAGCTGTTTACCGCTTTACCAATGTGATATTGAGCAACCTATTTATGTGTTGTATATTTGATATTGAGCAACCTGTTTATGTGTTGCATATTGTATGGCATATTGTTGCATACATAATAGCTCGCTGAGATTTTATCTCACCCCTTCTCCCTTTATTGTTTTAGATCCCGCTGAGACAAGAGAACCGGACCGGTGAAGCCGGGAAAGGAGTTTGGACATCGAAGTTACGACCCTTAAAGCCAAAGTATACTTCATACAATGCGGGAAAGGGAATAGGACCAAGGATAACAGGGCTTACTAACGGTCCGCTACTGCTCGGCTGTGTCCTGACCGATCCTTGCCGGATTGGTTAAATAACAATACCAATACGCATTTAATCTGCTATCAATACAACCACTATTTTACTGGGCAAATTCAATATCAAACAATAACCTACTTGAACCGAACAATAAATACGTTTCTATAAAATAGAGTAATAGGATATAACTAATATAAAAGTGATGCCGCAGGCATTGCCAAGGTCAGGTTGAGAGCTTGCTGAAAGACAGAGATACTAGCACAGGTTTTGCTAAATGTGTTAATTGCTATATTATTAGTTTAAAAGAACTACTACTACATTCGTTTCAAAATGAATATTTGTTAGAGATTAAGGATCGATTTGAAAAAATTGATTTTTAATAGAAAAAAAATCATAAATATTCTTGATATTTACTTTCAAAATTATAGTTTCACAAATGAATTATGTAAAAAATGATTTAGGAACAAAGGTATTTAAATGTAAATTTCAAAAGATCAATTATTTTGGGACAAATTAGAATATTGAATTTGAGAGAGAGAGAGAGAGAGAGAGAGAGAGAGAGCAGTATTTTGGATTATGTTTATCTTGTATGGGAAAGTTTTATTGCTGTTTTGATCAAACGAAGGACGTCAGAAATATTGGTGGAGTGGTTCCTGAATACCATGGCTTATTAACGGTCCTCAATGGTTCAGCCGTTTCCTAAATTATCCTTGTTTAATCACAAAATCTAGGGAGAAACGCGTTTCTCCATAAGTTATGGAGAAACGGTCCACACGTGCGCGACAACGATGGTAGATGGCGAAGCACATGAAAGTGATATCCGAAACCTTCAAATGAATATCAGAAACCTTCAAAATGTTTCTGATATACATTTGAAGGTTTCTGAATATCGAAAACCTTCAATAGCAATTTACGGATATGCCCTAACACATTTCTGGATATGCACCTAACAGTTTTCTGAATATGCACCTAACAGTTTCTGGATATACATTTCACATCCTTCTGACTATCAAATACAAAGCTTCTGGATATCAACTGCAAAGCTTCTGGCTATCAAATGCAAAGCTTCTGGATATCCAGAAGAAGCTTTTGGTCTTAGCCTTGGATTTTTTTTTTCTGGATATACATTTCACATCCTTCTGGCTATCAAATACAAAGCTTCTGGATATCAACTGCAAAGCTTCTGGCTATCAAATGCAAAGCTTCTGGATATCCAGAAGCTTTTGGTCTTGGCCTTGGGTTTTTTTTTTCTGGTTATCAAATGTAAAGCTTCTGGCTATGAAAAACATGTTTCTCCATAGTTATGGAGAAACGCGTTTCTCAGCAGACGCACTCTTGTTTAATTGGTCAAATAACAATACCAATACGCATTTGCCATTTAGTATGCTTTCGATAGATAGAATCACTATTTTATTTTACGGGGCAAATTCAATATCAAACAATAACTGACTGTTAAAGTCTGAGGTTCCACCTTAAAACCAATTGTTGATAAGGGGTGTAGTCCAGGATCTTTATATATTATAGGCAAGGTTTGTCAATTTTCAATGTGAGATAATATCTCTAACACGCCCCCTCACGTGTAGCTTTATAGGCAAGGTTTGTCAATTTCCAATGTGGGATAATATCTCTAACACGCCCCCTCACGTGTAGCGGGCTTTGCCAAAGCTTACAACGTGGACTTATCAACCGGGTGGCGCGGAGTAACATCGTGGGCCGTTGGGCCTGCACGAGTAAGAACCTGCTCTGATACCATGTTAAAGTCTGAGGTTCCACCTTAAAACCAATTGGTGTTAAGGGGAGTAGCCCAGGATCCTTATATGTTAGAGACAAGTCTTGTTTATTCCCGATGTGGGATAATGTTCTCTTACACGCCCCCTCACGTGTAGCCGGGCTTTGCCAAAGGCTTACAACGTGGACTGGATGGTGGGATAATGTTCTCTTAAAACCAATTGGTTTTAAGGTGGAACCTCAGACTTTAACATGGTATCAGAGCTGGTCCATTACACGTGCAGGCCCAACGGGCTTTGCCAAAGGCTTACAACGTGCAGGCCCAACGTGGACTGGATGGTGGGTGGCGCGGAGGGTTCATCGTGGGTCGTTGGGTCTGCACGTGTAATGGACCAGCTCTGATACCATGTTAAAGTCTGAGGTTCCACCTTAAAACCAATTGGTTTTAAGAGAACATTATCCCACCATCCAGTCCACGTTGTAAGCCTTTGGCAAAGCCCGGCTACACGTGAGGGGGCGTGTAAGAGAACATTATCCCACATCGGGAATAAACAAGACTTGTCTCTAACATATAAGGATCCTGGGCTACTCCCCTTAACACCAATTGGTTTTAAGGTGGAACCTCAGACTTTAACATGGTATCAGAGCAGGTTCTTACTCGTGCAGGCCCAACGGCCCACGATGTTACTCCGCGCCACCCGGTTGATAAGTCCATGTTGTAAGCTTTGGCAAAGCCCGCTACACGTGAGGGGGCGTGTTAGAGATATTATCCCACATTGGGAATTGACAAACCTTGTCTATCATGGTATCAGAGCCTGGTATCAGAGCATTGACGATCAAAAACCCTACCCCCTGCATAGCTGCTGCCGACATCCCTCTCCATGGCTACCACCGATCTCACCCTCATTCCCAACCTAGCCGAACCAACCCATCCCCTTGTTGCCGTCTCCCTCTCCCATGTCCTCATGGTATCAGAGCTGGTCCATTACACGTGCAGGCCCAACGGCTCACGATGAACTCTCCCGCCACCCACCATTCAGTCCACGTTGTAAGCCTTTGGCAAAGCGGGCGCCTGAGCAGCCGTGGGGGTGGCCTGGGCGTGAGGGGTTTGGGGCGGGCGCCTGGGGTTTTGGGGGGCGGGCGCCTCACTGGTTGCTGAAGTAGAACCATTGGTGGGGTTATCAGCTTGAAATTGAAGTCATTCCTCACTCTCATGGTATTTTTTTGAGTCAACACAAGTACATTGTAGACTTACTCACACGGACCAATATGCTTGATGCCAATCCAGTACCAACCCCCAATTTAATAATATTAATTCTTATTTTTATTTATTATTTTCAGGATTTCACAAAAAAAAAAATCTGTTCAGAAAACACTAACAATGTTGTGAAGGAATTCTGCTAAAAAGACATTCAAATATTATTATTTATAAAATAAGTATTTATATGTAAGGTGAAATATTTCTCAAACTATTCTACATAAATCAAATAAAAATCGATACAATAGTAGTTGTATTAGAAATCTAAATAATAAAAGCAATAGCAAATATATAATTATATATAAAGAAGAATTTTTAATATCCTTAATACTATGTACCAATGAACTGCTGATAATTAAGACTTTATGAAATAAAAAAAATGTGAATTAAGTAAATTTAACATTACGATTGTAACAAAATTTCGAAAATCTTTTTTTCCTCTCTATTTCTTTATCAAATTCTTTTAACATTTTTTTTTGTTATTTGATTTACTTTCATCATCGAATTCAAACAATTGTTTGATGATTTCATTTTTTTTTCTTTTGTAATTTGTAATTTGTAAACAGGTAGACCTTAGAATCAAGTGGTGGGGACTTCAAGGGGAGAATCAACAGAAATTTGTAGCTAAGATGGTTGATACCGATATTTGGTCTGATAATATGGAGGATATGGATATAGATTCGACTTGAACTAAGATGGAACATACCATAAAAGAGGTGGCGAAAGAAGTCCTTGGAGAATCTAGAGGAAACGGGACACCAAGTAAGGACACATCATGGTGGAACGAGGAAGTAATTCAAGCAATAAAGGGCAAGCGAGAATGCTACAAATTATTGGGAAAATGTAGGAGCGACAAAAACTATGAGAAGTATAAAGAAGCTAGAAGAGATGCTAAGAAAGCAGTAAGAGACGCAAGAGCAAAGGTGAATCAAAAACTTTATGATAAGTTGGATACAAAAGAAGGGGAAAAGGACATTTACAGAATCGCTCGTATGAGGGATAAGAGGACACGAGATATTGGGATGGTTAAATATGTGAAAGATGTAGATCAAAGAGTTCTAGTCGGAAATAAAGGATAAAAGATAGATGGAGTTCGTACTTTGATACCTTGTTCAATGGCGGTCAAGAGCAGGATATTGGAGATTTAAATATCTCTTCGAGTATGGTTAATCGAGATTTTATGCGAAAAATTCAAAAGAGTGAAGTAGAAATGGCAATAAAAAAGATGAGATTGAAGAAAGCTGTAGGACCGAATGGTATACCAATTGAGGTTTGGAGATGTTTCGGGGAGAGGGGAATAGATTGGTTAACAACGCTATTTAACAAGATATGAAGAATTAATACAATGCCATTGGAGTGGCGAAAGAGTACTCTGATCCCTTGTATAAGAACAAATGTGATGTCCAAGATTGTGCCAACTATCGGGGGATCAAACTAATGAGCCATACTATGAAACTTTGGGAAATAGCGATTGTACAAAGGCTGAAAAAAATTGTGGATATTTCGGATAACCATTTTGGGTTTATACCGGGAAGATCGACTATGGAGGCAATATATCTTATGAGACAAACCATGGAGAAATATCGGGATCAAAAAAAAGATTTGCATATGTTTTTCATTGATTTGGAGAATGCGTATGATAAAGTGCCAAGAGAGGTACTTTGTTGGGCATTAACAATGAAGGGTGTTTCAAAGAAATATATTGATATTATCAAGGACATGTATAATGGAGTTAGTACTTGTGTACAGACTAGTGTTGGGAAGACTGAAGAGTTCCCTATAAAGATTGGAGTGCATCAAGGTTTCGCACTTAGCCCCTTTCTTTTTGCTTTGATGATGGACGGATTGACGAGGTCAGTCCAAGATGATATACCAAGGTGTATGTTGTTCGCAGATGATATTGTGCTGATTGATGAGACAAGAGAGGGCGTTGAAAGTAAATTGGAGTTGTGGAGACACACTTTGGAATCTCGAGGTTTTCGACTAAGCAGAAGCAAGACTGAATATTTGGAGTGTAAGTTTAGCAGAGTTGGAAGTAGGGAGACAGGGGCGGTCACATTTGATGAAAATATTGTCCAAGCTTCTGAGTTTTTTCGCTATCTTGGATCCATTATCCAAAAGGATGGAGAATTAGATGGTGATATGCCTCATAGGATTAAAGCAGGTTGGTTGAAGTGGAAGGGTGCCACAGGGTTTCTATGTGATCGCGGCATGCCCAATAGATTAAAGGGAAAATTCTATCGCACGGCAATTAGGCCGGCATTGCTTTACGGCACCGAATGTTGGGCCGTGAAACAGTGTCACGTGCATAAGATGAATGTGGCGGAGATGCCTATGCTTCGATGGATGTGCGGCTATACAAGAAATAATTGATTGGGGAATGAGGTGATCAGAGGTAAAGTAGGAGTTGCGCCCATTAAGGATAAAATGTGGGAAAATCGTCTGAAATGGTTTGGACATGTGAGAAGGAGACCGAGTGTTGCACCGATTAGGAGGCCGAAACAGTGGAGAAATGATAAAATGGCGAGGGGTAGGGGAAGACCCAAACAAACTTGGATTAGAGTGATTGAAAATGATATGACTTTACTTGGATTTGATGAAAGTATGGTGTTGAAGAGGCCGGAGTGGAGGGCAAAAATTCATGTGAGGGGCTGATTTTTTTTATTATTATTATTTTTTTTATTTTATTTATTTATTTATTTATTAAATTTATTTTTTAATTTTTTTTTAATTTTTTTTTAATTTTTTATTTATTTATTTATTTATTTATTTGTCTAACAACCTTTCCACACGATGACATATGAGGATTCATGTTAACAGATCCCAAATTATTTTGGGACTAAGGCTTTGTTGTTGTTGTTGTTGTTGTTATTTCTATTTTGTAGTTTGGTTTTCTATCCATTTGTGATAGCTTTGGATTTCCCTCATTTGTTTGGGGCTTTTATTTTCCTCCTCCTTTGTTAGAGACTTTTGTCTTCCCTCCTTTGTTAGAGACGTTAAGGGCTTTATATATTGCTGTTGTGTTGGCTAATCACAATCTACCACATGGCGTGTACGATAAACTGATTGTTGATTTGATTGATTATTCTCCGAACAACAACGTATCGAATTTTTGTTTGTAAGGAAGGAAGTCTCGCAAGAGTGTGGTCATGAAGACAGTCTACGATGGAGTGATTTTAATGAGAGATGTTTAACTAAATTAGGCCGCCTCCATCGAATATATCGAGTTGTGTTTCGTGTTCATAATTTTTCGTTATGTTTAGTTGATCGTCGAGCCAATGTTTTGGCCAATGGTAATTCTTGGGCTTCTTTTACGTTTGTAATGTTTGTAAGCCCCACTACTATTTGAGTTGAGCATTCGGTGTTTATAAATAGTCAACTTCTTGTTATTTGTATCGATTAATAAAATATGTTTGTTTCAAAAAAGAAAAACAATAGAATTGTAACAAAAAAGGTTGATGACATATATTCCCTCCGCCCCATTAGTGTGGGCTTATTTTCCTTTTGGTCTCTTTCAGATTAGTGTGGCTATCCAAAATGGCAAAGAATCTTTACTATTCCATTCACTTATTCTCTCTCCTATTTTACTTTTACACTCACAATACCAATCAACTTACTATTCCTCCCACTCATTCTCTCTCATATTTAATTTTTCATACTCACAAACACCTCCTTCCACTATTTATCTCTCTTACTTTTCCTTAATTTGTGTGTCCAAATATTTGGTCTACACTATTGTGGGACGGAGGGAGTATGTTACTTAATAGTCCCTTCGTCCCATGTGACGTAGGATTTTTTTCTCTCGATATCGATATGGGGATTAAGAAATACTAATATAATAAGAATAAAGAGAATGAGTGTAGGAGGTATTGTGAGTATGACAAGTAAAATATGAGAGAGAATGAGTGACAGTAATAGTAAAAAAAATTGTTGTTGTGAGTATGAAAATTGATTCTCATTAAATATTAAAATAATATAAACTTTAAAACGTTTTAAGTCTAGAAAGATGCTTAAAATAGCAAATTATTCTGAGTCGAGCGGAACGGTCTTTAATTTTCTGGAGTTAGAGATTTCAAAATTCCGCCGACATTTAATCATAAAATATTTTGGAAGATGAAAAATGTAAACAAATTTTGTTCATTGAAAGCAACTGATCATTGGATAATTCCCTTTTTTTTCCCCTAATCATCTTTTGTTTATGTACCTTACACCCGTGGAATATGTCACAATTTTCGAGATATCCTACCTTCTTTGCTATAATAATAACGTCTTAGTCCTTAGTAGTCTCAAAATGATTTGATATCGGTTAACAAATATTATTTTTTTATGTAATTTTTATTTTTAACTATAATTATAGAAGAATAGACACAATATTTTAACCAAACCTCAAAGGTTGACACTGCATTTGACCCGTATTAAGTGTCCCGTATTAAGTGTGTACTTTCGAGTTTTAAAGGGAGCGAAAATAAAGGAAACGGAAGGAAAGGGAAAGAAAGATATTTAATTTTTTCCCGGGGTGCTACCGAATTAGGAAGGAAAGGAAAGAAAAAAAATATAAAATTATATTTGTACCCTTAATTAATGAAAAAAAAAAATCTGGAGCATATTATATTTAAGAGGTAAAATAGGTTTATTAAAAAAGTTTCTTTTATAATATTTCATTTCCTCCCACTTTTGAGGATGTTCAAAATAATTCTTTTCCTTTCCCTCTAATTCATTCATAAAAAATCTCGTAAGCAAGATTAGGAAGGAAATTGTTTTAGATTTCCTGCCTTTTCCTTTTCTTTCTCCCGTTCTTAAAACTCGGGAGCACACCCTAAAAAGGAAAAGAGAAGTGAATGTCATTCAATTTAAGATTTCTACTATGGTAAATATAACATGTGCATAACACGGGCTCAAATACTTGTAAGAGTATGGTTCCTTTAAGATTCTGCAAATAAAAAAGTTGATTTACTTGTCTAATAAATGGGCAATAAAACCATGTTAAATATTGATGTCTTCTCATCACCAATAGGAAAAGGTGGTGGCCATCAAAAATACCACATATCATTTGATTGTGATTTAAATTCCCCTCAACAAATAGTTATGTCTTCTCCATCACCAATTGATATTTGTAAATCAGATTCATATCTCAAAAAATATGAATAAATATTACTATCAGTTTCAAATTTGAAATTTACCTTTTTGCAAAGTATATTCTCCTTTAATTTTCTTTGATTGATCTCCCTTCCAAACTTTCTATTCCTCACCTACATGGCTAGCTGGCTACTCTACCTTCTCCCTCAAACTTCCCTGTAAAAGGTAGTAAAACTTAACTCCACTCCTCCATAATCACCATATTTCAACCTCTCTCTCTCTCTCTCTCTCTCTCTCTCTCTCTCTCTCTCTCTCTCTCTCTCTCTCTCTCTCTCTTTCCCATGGGGCTTCAATGGTTAAGCTTAGTTGGTGCAATATGGCTACAATCCATAAACGCAACAAACTCAAACTTCCCTGCTTACTCTTCCCAACTCAAACAACTTCTTTCTCTCTCCCAACTTCAACTTAACAACTTAGCCTTCGCCTCCGATGCTGGAAAGCTCCTCGGATTCATTTCCGGCGTTGCAGCACTTTATTTACCTCTCTGGCTAGTTCTTTTGATTGGCTCAACCTTAGGATTCATTGGTTATGGAATTCAATACCTCCTCCTAACAAACCAAATATCTTCTTTACCATATACCCTTGTTTTCTTACTAACTGTTTTGGCAGGCAATAGCATTTGTTGGATCAACACTGTTTGTTACATTATTGCCCTTCAAAATTTCCCATTTGACCGAATGGTTGCTGTTGGATTATCGACTAGTTATCAAGGGTTAAGTGCAAAAATATATGCAGATATTGTTGATGCTTTAGTGATCACTACTTCTTCACAAACAGAAATAGCTAAACTTTATCTTCTATTAAATGCCATTCTACCCCTCATAGTTTGTTTCGTTAGTGCACCGTTAGTTAGGGAGGGCAATATTGGAAGATCAAGGAAATTGACAGGTGGGTTCATAGCAATTTTCATTATAACACTATTGACAGGCACTTATGCAGTGATCACAAGCTTGTTGAAGCCTATTTTGTCAAGATTTTTGTCTCCATGGACAATATTGATTGGCATGGTTATTTTCTTGGTGGCCCCACTTGGGATTCCATTGGTGGAGACAATTAAAGAGAGTTTTGAGAAGAAGTGTTTGATTAGGAGAGAGTTGAGAGTGTATAATCTTGATGAGGAGGATGGTGTGGCAAAAGTAGAAAGTGGAGTGGAATTAGAGAAGGTGGTTAGTATGAATTACAAAGAGGTTTTGGAAGAGGGTAATGTGAAGGAGGAGATAGGGGTGAAGGAGATGTTGAAGAGGGTGAATTTTTGGTTGTATTTTAGTGTGTATTTATTTGGTGCAACATTAGGGTTTGTGTATTTGAATAATTTGGGACAAATTGTTGAGTCAAGGGGGTCTTCTATGACTTCTTCTTTGGTCTCCTTGGCTTCTTCTTTTGGATTCTTTGGTCGCCTCATTCCTTCTCTCCTTGACTACTATACTTCAAGGTACTCTCTCTCTCTCTCTCTCTCTCTCTCTCTCTCTCTCTCTCTCTCTCTTAAAAAATAGAATATTTAGAAAGGAAAATTTCTTGTTATTACAATTTTACTTCAATCCTCAAGGTAATCATGCAATCATATATAATTGCATGAATAGACGTCTAATAGTCGAGATGGCAAAACAATCTCAGTTTCAACTATTCAGATAAGCTTTTAATTAAATGGGAAACTTATATTTTAGAAGGAAAGTAAGTGAAAACCCTTATTACCTCGTAAACATTATCAAAATGACCACTATCAAAATTGTTATTCAGTATGATGTCAGAAATTCTGAACCTAATATAGTATATCGTAACTTATTTGTGGCTTGTTTTGAGAGGCGCACTCGTGAAAAGAACTTGTGATATAGTAATAACATCATCTTCAATAAATAAACTGATGATAAAATGAAATAAATCTCATCTTTTGGGAGATTGAACACACCCAAAATTGTGGCATTTCATTCTCACTTTGATGAGACATTATTTATTGTAACCAAGACGTGTTGGACACTTGTAAATGAGATGAACTTAAGGACCACTACATTGTTTGGTGCACCATTTCTTAGTACTACGTACCATACTTTTGGCCCTCGGCATTTATCGGTGCATATGAAGATTATAATATTAGTTGTACCAAAACCATCATTCCTTGTACATTGATCCCGTAACCACATATAGATAATAAGGTCGGTGTTGTCGGACAGTATAGCAATTCCTGTGTCTAGATCTTAACGATTGATTTAGCATAACGATGTGTGATTATATAGGGTTATTTTGAATTTTTGCCCCTTTCCACTACCATTTCAACGGGTTGTAGACTTGCCCGGAAATTAATTTGGATCATTGTTGGAGATTATTGTGTCTTTTTAAGCTGAACATGCCTCAAAATTAAATAAAAATAGTGCATGTCAGTATGCACATTAATCCTTATGGTTGTGGGTTGATGACAAAAGACAGTCCAAGTCTCACTACTGTTGTACCACATGCATAATAACTTGTACATCAATCTCACAACCACAACTCATTTGTGTAGGACAAAATTTGAAGTGTCAAGGCCAGCAACAATAGCAGCCATGATGGCACCAATGACAGCAGCATTTTTCTTACTCCTCAACAGCAACTCCCTCTCTCTTCACATTAGCACCGCCGCCATCGGAATATGCTCCGGCGCCATTACTTCTCTCTCCATCTCCACCACCACCGAGCTTTTTGGCCCTAAACATTTTGGCGTTAACCACAATATTTTGGTCACAAATATCCCAATCGGGTCGTTTATTTTTGGGGATTTGGCAGCTTTTTTGTATCGGAAAGAAGGACGTGTTAACGGATTGGATGGGAAATGCATGGGAGTTAAGTGTTACGAAACGAGTTTCGTTATTTGGGGTTTGCTTTGTTTTGTAGGGACTTTTCTTGCATTGATTCTTCATTACAGGACTAGGAAGTTATATTCACAAAAATCATAGAGAAGTAGTATATGCAAGTACAGTGTAACAATGTTTTAATTTTGGTATAATTTTAAGGTTGTCATATAATGGATGACAAATTTGTTTTTAGATTTCTTGATTTTTAAAAAAATTATATATGTGCTTAGAGTATAATCAAAATGAAATATAGGCAATCGGAGCAGATCGACGTTTTCCTTGTTGATGGGAGGATGTTAATTGATAGGGGCAGTTACCAAATTATTCCTCATCCTAATAAAAACGATCATTAAGGATGCATATTTTGCAAATTGACCATCAGGTCCTAATATTATAGGTGGACATGCATGTCCTTGGCAAATTAGGAAAAATTACACTCGTGCCCTTCATTTAATGATGTGGCACGCGTGGACATACCTACATTCAGCCTTTCTGCGTTTTCCCTTTCCTTCTTCTCTCTCTTTTTTTTTCCTCTCAAAATTTTAAAATGAAATATCTTAAAATCTAGAAATAAAAAAAAATCTGAAATTATCGTTGTGTTCGTATCATCAATACGAATCAAACTAGTAGCATCAACATATAATCTGGAGCAAATTTGAGAAGTTCACAGTTGTTACAAGTTCTTAGTTGTGTTTTGATAAGTTCACAATTATTTTTTACATTTGTTCCAATAACAATTAAAAGAAGTTCACAGTTGTTTTAGCTAAATTCATAATTTCTGCATGAAAATGACTATTATTTACTTAATTCACATATTTTTTTAGTTAAGTTCATAGTTGTTTTAGTTAAGTTCACAGTTGTTTTTAATCTTTTATAGCATTTATTTTTGCAATTTTATGAGATTATTTGACCTATTTTTTAAGTTCAATGTTTTTTTTTGTTAAGATCACAGTTATTTTAGTCCTTTATGGCCTTTATTTTTGCAATTTTATGAGATTATTTAACATATTTGTTATGTTTACATTTGTTTTTACTTATGTTCTTTGTTGTTTTTTCTTAAGTTCACAATTATTTTAGTCCTTTATGGCCTCTATTTTTTCAATTTTATGAGATTATTTGACATATTTGTTATGTTCAAAGTTGTTTTTACTTAAGTTAACTGTTGTTTTTAGTCTTGTATTTCTATATTTTTGCACTTATATATGATATTTTGTTGGATTTTGGGGTTACAAACGCAGCGGAAGACTTTATAAAATAACACAAAATCCTAGCATTGAATCCGTCTAACATGAAGAGATAAAACCATGAAATAGATCTTACATACCTTAACTGCGATTTTGTTGATCGAAAACGAATCTGAAATTCAACATTTGAATTGTTGCCAAATCTTTGATCTTCTCCTTGTTCTTCCTTGCGATGAATTGATCTTCAAGCTTTAGGTGATAACGGAATCACCCTCTATCGGTAATCCAGACGCGAATGAACCAAGATCTTGTATCTTGTAGGATTGCTAGATGATCCCGATTGTTGAATCGATATTCAACAATCAATGGCTGTTTATGGAATTGATTTGGGTGTTTTTGATCTTTGATTCTCAATCAAAATCAATTTGTGCTTCAAAAACTCTAAAAATGTGTGTCATGGCTAAGGCAAAATGGTCATATCTATACTTTATAAATATCCCTAACCTTTAGGGCGAAGAGTCCTTTTCAAAGACAAAACGGACTTCAAGCGCCGCTATGCACGGCCGTGCAGTTTCTAAAGCACGCCCGTGCAAAACCTTTTTGCACGGCCGCTCCAAAAACTAACGCACGGTCGGTCCAGCATCTTGCACGGCCGAGTCACCAAATCTTGCACGGTCGTGCAACACTTGCACGGGCATGCCCTTTGGCTTGCACGGTCGTGCAACAGCCCAGATTCCTGTTTTCCATATTTGAGCCATTGTTCGATTCATTCTTTGTGTGTGACCCTCTAGGAATTATATTTATGTTGGTAGTGAGTCGAAACATCGATCCTCACAAGACATAAGTGGTTTCTAGCAAGCCATTATGTCCACCCAATTAATATAACATCAAAGTTTGATTCCTTGATAGATCATTGTCACAATCCCTTTATCCATGATGTCATATTGAACATGAGTCATGGTCCACGTCAACTCATATTGTTCAATGCTTTCTCGATTTCGAATGTGTTGATAATCCAAGTGTATTTGATCTCTATCAAATATCTTGTGTGTGGACACACATTTCATCAACGCCATTCATCGAGAGGCCCAAGCAAACATCTCTCTCTCAACGAGAGGGACAAATCCTATCTTGACTTATCATTCTTCCCTACAAGAATTCAATCGTGCCAACATAGCCCTTATTGCTATCATATAAAGATAGTGTTAGACTACATCAAACACAACATTCATCATGTGAAAGACGATAATAATCTCAGGTACAAATGATTCTAATGACACGACTATCATGAGATTTAATCATGACATATATGACTATAGACCATGTCATAAATCTCATAGGTAGGTCATGTCCAGTACCTTGTTCTCTAACAAGTACCCATAAGTGTAATGTGCATCCTATGCATATAATCATCTCTATGATTATACATTACCAACTTATACTAGTTATTCACAATAACTAGGGACGCAGGTTATTATAATAAACATACAAAATATATAATAAACTAAATAAACATTCTCTATAATAAACGATAAAGATGATTACATAACGGTATTAAGTTATAAGTCAAACATAACTAAACGCCTAGGGCATTACACCAACATATTTGACATACTTATTAAGTTCACAGTTGTTTACAATTAAGTTCACAATTGTTTTTAGTATTTTATGACCTTTATTTTTTATTTATTATTTTTTTTTTTACAATTTTATGAGATTATTTGACTTATTTATTAATTTACAGTTGATTTTAGTTAAGTTCACAATTGTTTTTAGTCTTTTATGGTCTATATTTTTGCTATTTTATGAAATTATTTGACATATTTGTTAAGTTTACAGTTGTTTTGAGTTCAGAATTGTTTTTAGTTAAGTTTAATGTTGTTTTTAGTATTTTATGGTCAATTGATCACAAAACCTCACCATTACAATCACAAATCACTTAAATAGTGTCAAAGTATTGGTAACTAAAAACCTCCAACACAACAAACACTATACTACCAATACACACATAGAGACAAATGTCATTGTAACATAAACTCATTATCATTTTCGTCATTTTTCACCCACCCTTACACAATACATTTTCCAACATTCACCACTGTCACCTACATTCCCCAATATCTTCCTCTCTCTTTCTCTCTAAGAAAAAAAAAACAGTAGTTAAAAGAATCAACAAAAACAAAGTTTGTTATTACTGTAATTTATCCTATCATATTTATAGTAATATTATAGCACTTTAGTTTTGATTGAGTGCAATATCACTACGATTCCACTGCCACAAGAAGTCAAAATGGAGAACATAACAGCAAGTACCACTGCTAGGCAGTGGGTTTCTCCGCAACCATCACCATATACTTCAAATATTCAAGAAAGTTATCCCTTAACTTTCATTCAAGCAATCCCACAAATAAATTCACATCCCAAATCATCTCAAGAACTATACTAACAAGAAAATTCCTCGGTCTTAACTAGACGTGTCCAAGGTTAAGCGTTAACCGGCTAACCGTAAGGTTAATAACCGGATTTTAACCGCCTAAACCGTTAACCGTCTAACCGCCTTAACCGCCTAACCGATAACCGTGTAACCGAGGTTAACAAAGGTTAAGAAATTTTTACTCCGGTTAACCGCCGGTTAATTAACCGGTTAACTTAACCGTTAATTAACCGTCGGATATTCAAAAAAGTTAAGTTTTCTCTTTATATACTTCCGTTTCTTTTAAATCCGTTAAGTTTTCATTTCTTTAAAAATTCATACCTATTTTTCTATAACTTTTTGCAAAAAATATTAGTCTTAACAACTATTTAAAATAGTTTTATTTATCCAAAAAAAAAAAAAACAGTTCATATACAGTTACATATTTAACAGAAACTGTTAAATATTTAACTGTTTTTTCAAAAAAAGTGTTAAAAACTTAACTTTTTATTCAAAAAACTATTAAAAAGTTATTTTTTTTTAACTTTAGATAAAAATCTGACATTCTTGAAAAAAAATAAAAATAAATAATAATTAACCGTTTATTAACCGGGTTAACCGGGTTAACCGGATTAACCGTTAACCGGTTAACCGTAACCGTGACTTAACGGTTAACGGTTAAGTCCGGTTAATGATTTTAACCTTCGTTAACCGCCGGTTATTAACCGGTTAACCGCGGTTAATTAACCGTGGTCACGTCTAGTCTTAACTACCTCCTGCGGCGGCGTAGATGGAGGCGGAATTTCACTGACGAAATATATTTTCAAATCGATTTCACCTTGAATCCAACTAAACAAATTCTTCTCCAACGTATAATAAATCAAAGCCTCCTCATTCCCAACCACCTAACATGGGCAGATTCGCCGAAGGTGGGAAAGGGAGATCACCGGAGTTGAAAAGGGAAGGGTCGTCAGAGGAGAGGGAAGGGTCGTCGGAGGGGAAGGGTCATCGGAAGGGGTGGTAGAGAGAAAGTGAGAGAAGAGAAAGAGAGAGAGGGGATAGTTTTATATTGGGGTACGGGAGGACTAGGTGAAATTTTGATTATAATGGTGGATTAGTTGATTAAATTTCAAAATTCTTATTTTAATTGGTCTTTTAACTTGGGGTGAAGGACAGCAGTAATTTTTTCTAATTGATATGCAATTGGAATATCTGATGTTAACAACCCCAAATGCTAATAATTGGTGTACCGTTGTTACTCAATCAAATATCACCAACCCCAAACCCTAATAATTGACTTAGACATCCAGTGTGGTCATTTTGGCTGCTGCAAGTTTAAACGGTCATGTGAATCTGATATTAAAACTAACTTCCCTTAAAAAGAATAATACTAGAGATACGAAATAATCACAAAATCCTGCTTACAAAATTAAAATTTTAGGTATAATGATTTTATTTGTGTTTTTAATTAAATTATAGCGAATTCATTTTATCAATTCAACAATAAAATGTTGTCTACAAATTTTGCAAGCAACATTTATTTATTTTAAAATGGGAAACCTTTAAAACAAAAAGCTATCATTGGGAGGTATGCGAATCTTCTTGCACGGTCCAATTATTGAAAAATAAATATTCAATGACAAATTATTTTGTGTTTAAAATTTTGTGAACTTAATTTGTACCAGTGTTGAAAATGATGGATACAGGAATGGTAAGTGCAGCAGATAACATTGGTCCTAATAGTGATACACATAACCGACTGCCACCAGCAAATACTGGAAGTGGGGATGGCATCCATCTCCATACTGTCCAGAGCCGCCTGCGCAGTTGGATTGCACAATAATCCGACTTTTATAGTAACATGTATTGCATCTTATAGCACGCGTATTACATTTTATCGATGTAAGGTAACATGTATAATACATGAGTTACATCTTGTCTTATGGTAACATGAGTTACAATTTATATAATCTTATGGTAACATGAGTTACAATTTATATAGTAAGACAAGTTACATTTTATTTGGAATTATGTGAGATCGGAATTATGTGCGATCGATCGCAGTTCGACTGGACAAGCCCAAATTGTGCAAGCCCCAAATTCCAATAATAAAGGTCATCAAGGGTAGGAACCAGCAGAAGTGCCATAAGGATTGTCAATGAATATGATACTTTTCCATTTCCCTCTCATTTGCTCTTTATAATCATGAATCTATTACTCCGTCTCAAAATGATTTTTCTACTTATTTTGCATTAACTACGAATGAACTTTAAGCAATAACTATAAGTTGATTTAAGTATATAAATGTAAATCTAAAACTTGTAATTAATACATCATCAACAATACTATCAATAACAAGTTTTACATTTTCATTAGGATAACTAAATCAACCAAAAATAATTGCTCAAAGTTCATTCGTAAATCGTAATAATGATAAAAATAAAAAAAAAAGTGGGAAGATCATTTTGTGACGGAGGGAGTATACCAATACCTGAATAAGGATGAACATGATAAAATTCTTACTTGATATTGTGGTAATTCAGCTTCAACAATGACCACTATATCCTGGCTGCAGCCTTACATAGTTGATGTCGGCTCGGCAGCACCACTACTTTTTTTGAGTCAGCAAGTGATACGTTATAGGTAGGGGTAATTTAGGAAAATGAATTCAATGTCCAGCTCCATTTAGTATCAGCATAGACCCCACTGGACGACTTCTTGCTCGTCGAAGCCAGCCTTGAATCTTTTCTATACTAATCTTCTTCTGCATCAGTCAAGGTCCAAACAATCAAATATCAACAACGTAAACAAAGTGCCGAAGCCAGAAAATTTTCATAGGGGGTCAAGATTGATGTGGTGAAAATATATAACAATAGGCTAAATTTAGACTGTTCCCCTGCATTAAATGCAATAGGCTGCTTCCGCAAACACATCATTAAATCAAAGGTTACGAGAAATACAAGTGAAACAGGTGCAGAAGACTGCACAGCTATGAAAATACCAGTACCACAAAACTAATAGGCAAAACTTTTTGTACCTCAAGTAAGCTAAGAAGACACAGCTATGCCTCTACTCTGGAGCTCTTCCTTCCGCCGTTCCCAAGCATTCCTAACTTCATCCAACTCCGACTCCGGAATATGTGTATTTGCATCTAGTCTCTCAACCCAGTCCATCCACGGAGATTTCGTAGGGTCCAAGAATTTTGAAACTTCAGGTAACATTACAGATTTGTAGAAGTCATCAACTGCATCAAGTATTTCTTCCGACTCGACCAATGTCAACATTTCAGGCCTAGTTACATTGCCAGGTTTCTTCCTCAGCTCAAAATTGTTTCCTCGCAGAATCAAAACTTCCGATGGAGCAACGGGAAGGACAATTCTTGTAAATTTATGCAGTGATAATTGAAGTATGTCTCTTGGGAGTAATTTGCGCTTCACAGCCACAGCTGTCCCCACCATTTTGCGGATCTGATCAAGAAGCAATGCAGGAAGTTAAGAATGCACAACTGGTGCAAAATATTAGCAATGCAGACTATTTTTCCTCTGACTCCAACCTCTTCTCATCATCTGGTTAAGGTAAAAGACATCTTCCACTACGCAATGGCGCAGTCCTACACCTTATCTGAGGTCTCAGGTTCAATAATCCCTCACCAAAATAAAAGAACAATAGAATAATGGCAAATGGACATCTACTTACAGAGATCAGTAAAAGAAGGGCATTTGAGTATTTGTTCTAAAAACATATATTTTTATCTATTGGGAAAAACTTGAGCCACTGAAAGGATCACCTAATGTAACTATCCTCCTATTTAGCAATGGGAGTCCCTTTTACGAAGTGACACATTATAAATTTATAATGACAAATTATATGACTATATAATATCCTCCCCCCACCCCCGCTCGGGCAATTAATTCATACCCTTTCGTGTAGTTGTCACTTCATAATTTTTCGAACTTCAGTTGGAGTACATTGGGACATTATAGCAAAGAAGGCCATCTCCTTTCCAAACAAATCATGTAAACGTGTTTACTCATTCTCATTTAAAGTGATAGTACAACCCTTCTAGCTCTAATGTGGATGTTTTCCTTTTTGAAATTGCTATTTTACGTTTATGCATCTCAGTATTCCTTTACCCTTGTCTGCCCATTGAGCTTCTAAAAGAGTACCAAATTAAATAGGAACAATTCAACTCAGCAGGTAAAATATACTCCCTCCGTCCCACCCGAAATAGGATTCTTGGTCCTGACACGGGGATTAAGAAAAAAGTGTTGGTGGAGAGATGTTGAGAGTATGAAAAGTGAGGTAGGAGAGAGAAAGTAGGGTAGGGAATAATAAGTGGAAAGTTGTTGTGTGTATAAAAGTGGGTCTCATTGAATAAAACATTTCCATTTTGGGGTTGTCCTATTTCGAGTGGGACACCCAAAATGGAAAAATGTCCTATTTCGAG
The DNA here is from genome assembly GCA_022495995.1 of Adenophora triphylla var. japonica. NCBI lineage: Eukaryota > Viridiplantae > Streptophyta > Magnoliopsida > Asterales > Campanulaceae > Adenophora > Adenophora triphylla. Next base: position 161,443 of record JAFEMH010000184.1, read on the forward strand.
TGGGACGGAGGGAGTATACAAGACCGCACTTCAAACATAAAACAATGATATCGATAAGCGCATATTCCATGAGGATTAACGGATAGCATGTTTTTCCAAGCACCTAAAAAGAATATTTTGAACCGTAAAAAGCTAGTCGATTGAGATGGAGGTCACTTGTCCAGAAGTTTTTTGACCAAATCTGAATCATAGATGATTTCAATTTTATTTAACTGCGGAGTAATAGTAATTAAGGTATATGAGTCCAAGTAATATAACTTATCTTTGTCTAATTATATTATTCTGATCCTATGGATACTTTCATTGATTAGCCAAGCTTAGGAAAGTTACTCTTTCCCTTTTCGTATAAGCATTGATGTAAATCCCCATCTTCAATCAGAGAGGATTGAATATTGATTGAGTTTTTGAGCCTTGACAAATAGATAGAACAGAAGGTAACAGTGCACCACAACATATTACTCATGCAGACACTCCAAAAAGACTTACTTGGTGCAACATGAACGACTCCCCACAAATAGATATCTCTATATAATTCATTCCAAGCAAGTGCTCCAACTGTCCACAGCAACAGTGAAAGATCCGTCTGAAATGGGAAGCACCAATTCTGTCTCTGACGTCAGGTTCATATACCCATCTTGCACGTATTTGTGGATCCTTCGTACTGGTCTCCTCCACATTGCTCTCGTCCACCAGATGATTGTCAGAATCTGTGGAGTTTGAAGACTCAGTACCTTTTCCTTCCTCGTCTCTTGCAGCCACTTCAGTTGTCGCAAGAGCATCTTTTCCATTAATGTCATCTAACCTGGAGTCAGACAATTCCTCTGCATCCTGTTCAAGTTCAAAGTTCGATGCCTTACTAGATGATCTTGCTCTTCTGGAGGAACGATCATTTCCAGGAGATTGTGTCCTATACAAAGATCGTATTGTATAGTTGTGGAAAGGATGATCTCCCTGAAGTAGACATCATAATTAGCATCTTATTTTTATAACATACGTAATTCAAATGAGACAGATAGAAGAATGTATGAAGTAGAAAATTTTCTACACAAAAGGTAGTGGAGAAAAATGGGGGATGTGCCTAAAAGGAGAGGGGGGAGGTAAAATGCTAGACGGGCGGAATAGCAACTTCACAACTGAAAACCATAAAGAGGATTGGTATACACTACTATATCCTTCTCCTTCAAAAGACTGAAAGGCAAGTATTAATCACTATAAACCTTGATTTCCTCTATTCTCCAAAACAAACCAGCTAACAGACCCATGAAATTGCCTTATATTTACCTTGGCAAAAGCCACAGTAGAACACAGTTATCATTATAACCAAAGGGGGAACCAAGAACTCCTACAAAACACCAAAGGGCAAACGCCATGCCTTTCACCAAAAAAGAAAAAAAAAACAGCAACCACTAAAGGTGATTGTTTGAATAGACATGTCTGCAATAACAAAGACAGCAAGAGAAGGCCTTAAAATCCCTGTAAGCATGCAGCAAGCTCCTAGACATAAATATGTAAGAGTGCCCAACCTCCCAAAAGGGAAAACAACTAGCCACAAAAATAAGAGCATACCTCAAAATAATTAAGGATAGAATTGAAATCAGACAAGTGATGATCAACTTCAGCTTCACTTGAGTTATCCTTTATCCCAATAATTTCAGCAGGAAGGAGGTAAGTATACTTCCGGATGCTACATTCCCTTCTAGCATCAAAACTCCTGAAATATCAGGTAATCCTGAGAATTAGGTAGGAGACATGGTTCACCGAAGGCAAAAGGAGAAAAAGCACTAATCTAGCTAAGAATTAACTACAGCTCACTAGTATCACCATATATCCATGTTAGATGATACATCTTTGTTGATATGCAAGGTGGTCAGCATGCTTTGTGTTTAATAGGAGATGATTGAAAAAGGATGAAGCTAACTATATTAATGTTTCTACCTCGCACAATATGTCAATAGACATCAAAACGTATGGAAATTCTTCAGTGAAACAAATACAATGTATGTGCTTACTTTTGGGAAGGTAAAATGCTGAAAACTTTAATACATTTGGGAAGATAATTGTTGACATAATTTGCAAGAGCTGTGCCATTGAGATCTCCCTTCCATGCAGATTCAGGTATTTCCATTTTGAGCGATATCATGGTTGCTAAGGAGTGAACCTAGAACGTCCAACAAAAATGAAAGATTAATGAACGTTGCAACCAAGATGCCATGTACAGGTTTAATCAATAGAAGTAATATATGTGGTTTAAACTTACTCCTTTATCAGTGCGGCTGCTTCTGGACCAGTTTAATTTTTGCAAATTCCCAAAATTACTATCTCGAATTCCTCCAGCTTTATAAATAGCTTTCTCGAGTTCTCCCTCGATAGCTATATTACAAAATTATACTGCTTTAGAGTAATTCCAGCCAGGCTAGCTAAGCTGACAAAATTTGTACTGAAGTCAATGTCACTGTTACTATAATTAAAGGCGGGGCAGTATATACAATGGCACCTCATAACCAATCCTCACATTAGGTTTCTAAGGATGCAAATTTGGAGGATAAGATACTATGCAGTAGTTCGTGAATGAACTCAATCAGAAACAACAAAAGAAAAAATAAATCATTTTAAATGGTGCCAATTACTGAGTTCACATAGTTTTTTCAGTACCCCAAAAACTACAGGCACTATATGTATTTGATCTCCCTATCTCAGTACACTGAATATAGGATAGCATAACTGAATATAGGATAGCATATTCATTTCCACCATACTCCCTCCGTCTCATAGCAATGTGCCGCATTTAGCTCCGACACGGGAATCAAGAAGAGAATATATATATTCAAAAGTATTGTAAGTAGAAAAGTGGTTGTGGGTAGGAGAATTTGCAAGTGGGCCCACAACTTAAGTATGTGAGCATGACAAGTAGGGTGGGGTAAATAAAATATATAAAGATGAACATTTTAGGTGTGGGGATACCTCTTAGGCGCACATGTCTGTCACGTGACTTCCCCCCTTTATTTTGTTCACCATTTTGAAACCATATACTCCCTCCGTCCCATAACAAGCGACGCAGTTACTGTTCCGCACGGGAATTAAGAAAAAAGTGAAAAGGTTGATGTGTTGTGAGTGTAGATAGTTGAGTAGGAGAGAGAATGAGTGGAGAGAATAGTAAATTATAATGGTGTTGTGAGTATTGTAATAATGTAGGAGAGAGAATGAGTGGAGGAAATAGTAAAGATTCTTTTCCATTTTAGGAAGTGTGACTTATCAGTGGGACGCCCAAAATGGCAAAGTGTGTCGCCTGTTATGGGACGGAGGGAGTACTTACCAATAATGACTAATGAGTGTTTAACTGAGAAGGCTTGAAATCGTCTTATTAAGCCCTCCTTTGGAGTCTATGGACCGCATTGGAGGCCCAGCCTCTGGCTGTGTCTATTTCATGTGGTAAAAACTGTACCCATGATTACCTTTGAATGCTTGTACCGTACCCGCCCAATTGGACAAGGTACACGGAGATTATTACTGAACTAATTAAAAGTTGCCATCGCGCGGTACGGACCACGTTGGCCATTACACATACCCAACTCATTCTACAGGAGGGAGCTACAGTAGTTCCCACGAGTTCATCCCACAACACTTGTCTTCTCCTTAGTTAACTTGTCTTCTACTTTCACTCCTGTTTTCCATTATTCTTTGGTGATTTAGTGTAACGCCAAGGAAGACCCATTTAGTGTATCACTCTAGGACTATATACCAACGTTAGGAAAGGGGACTTATCAATGGGAGAACGGGACACCCAAAAAGGAGATATGTGCACATTGTTATAGGACGGAGGGAGTATTCTTTATCAACAATAGAACAAGAAGTCGCATAGCCTCATAGACGGTAGACACCATATTCAGTCTCTTAAGTCTAAGCTTTGCAGACTTCTAATTCTCAAATACAGCAGTACACTTCCAATCAAGTGACTAAATCAACCAACCATTCAAAATCAAGGGTAAAATAGGAGGTTCAGGTTCACCTGTGCTAACTTGACATGTTTCATAGAGGAAGTTCCTTAAAGGAATCTATACAGCCACATCTTTATGGTTTTCATAGAAATTTGGGACTTCAGACAATATTCAAACCTACAGACATCAACAGCCATTTCTTTCAAAATCGCATCTTCTCTCTGATGAGACCTTCCTTGGATTTAACGGATTATCCCCATAATCCAATATTGAATATTCAACCAGCAGCAGAGGTAGAGAATCCAAGGAAAACTACAAAAAATAAGAAGAAAAAAAGGAACAGCATATTTTAACTGTACCAGCCATTGAAACCTAATTCAAACTTACAAACTGCGACTCTTTCGCTCAGCAAAACAAATTGGGAAAAGAGTGAGGGGTTCAAAAAAAAAAAAAACAAGCTATGCATTCTAAGTACTTGTAATAAAAGTTGAGTAGATAGTACTCCCTCCCTCTGTCCCATAATGATAGTGTCATTTGACTATTCAAACATTTTAACAACCTATTTTCATTTCCATCGCTAACGTTACAACAACAACAATACCCCAGTGCCGCAAAGGCTTCCACCTGAGGTGGGGTAGGGGGGGTCTTGCCCATTAAAGTACAAAGAGGTTGTTTCCGAATGACCCACGATGAAAATTGTGTTGAAAATTGCATGGACTGACTGTTGCTTCATAACAAAGAAGCGCAGATAATTTAGTGAGCCATTTTGCTTTATTCCATCATATTTTCAAGCCAAAAAATAGCGAGTCTTTGGCTCCATTGGATAGTCCGAAGCGCACCTAAACTTTTATTTTGTGCCAATTTTCATGTAGTTTATAAATGACTTCAAAAAGTACAAGGTCCGCATAATAAAAAGGCATGCCCAAATTTTACTTCTCATTTGCTCTGAAGCAAAATGCCGACAGCTCAATATTCTCTTCACATAATTATGTTCTTCAAATAGAAGAGAAGGAATGAAGGCAACATAGCCATATGCTTGCTGGACAAAGAGTGCTCATCTCTTCGCATTTGTAAGCTCATAACCGTATTTAACAAAAAAAGACTTGGCTTTGACAGTGTCCTGTGTAGTCATTACTTTTTAAGTCCAGTAGTTTATTGAGTTTTTGAGGAGTTTGGAGTTTGGACTTTGACTGGACGATCATTGGACCACTGATTATATGTTGCATGATATCAAACTTAATACATTGAGGTGCACACATATGTACATGTATATAACATTCCAAGAAAAGGTGTTAAAATGCATTTCTTTCCAACTAAGCTCTCTAAAGAACCCTACCCCTACAACACCCAGTACCAATACCAAGAGACATTCCTCATTCCAAACCTGCTCCACATAGTGCACTGATCACAATTTCTTGTAACAACAAAATACTTTTTGAAATAGGAAGATGAGGTAGTTTATGATATTTTTAGTTCCAGAAACTCTTAGTCTTCATAAAATATTGTAGCTTCTCTAATCTCTATAAATGTAAATGCAAGTATAAAGAGTGATAAAGGGATAAAATGTACGGAGTATATAATAATCATGTACTTACTGGAAACTGAATCGTCTCTTTGCATTTGCAATCCTGTAACAATATTAAATTACCAAGTATAAGAATTCGCTCGCCTGCCTACCTACAATTCAAAACTAAAAAAAAAAAAATGACATTTCCTGCTAGACATATTCTCAAACAGGGAGCCTACAGCATTTACACATAGAAAATGGGATAGAAGAGACCTCTATAATCGGTACCGACATAACCAACGCGCATTACGACCTTCTTCTTGCGAAAGGGTTCCCATTTCTCATGGTTGATTGAGTTGTCCACGACTGTAGGAGCTGCTGAGGTTTGGGAAGTGGTGGTGACAGACGGTGGAGGAGAAGAGGAGAGGCAGAGGAGTCTTACAGATTTATTGGGATTTGAGAAACGGATGTTCGGGTTTGGGGTGTGAGTCCATGGAGAGAGTGCCAGTCGTAGAGATGAGATGGCCATGGATATGGTGGCGGCACCTGGCGGTGTTGGGAGGCGCCAGTGCTTTTTATTCTGGTTAATGGCTCTGTAGCCGGTCCAACATCAGTACGTTATCCGGTTCGCGAGTTAAGTAGAGTTTTTTGGGTGAGAACTGAGGAGCGAAACTATTACTCCACCGTCCAAAACTAATTAGTAATACTCCCTTAGTCCCTAAATAAATCGATTTGACCCACTCTCCGTTTGGCACGAGCCATACAAACAATTAAGCACCTAATGGGTTTTGGCCCAGTGGTACTGGCGTTGCTTTGGTGGCCTCCCGAAGGGGAGGTCACCGGTTCGATTCCCCTCAAGGGGAATTCTTGTGGTTGTTGTTCCTATCCTGGGTTTCGGGCCCAGGAGTCTGCACATCCATTCGCTTAAGGAAGCAATATTGCTGGGCTTGCAACCTCAGTGTGAGGAGTTCAACTACCGCGTTGTAGGAGGGCTCCCTTGGGTAGGGCTGGCAAAATTTTTCATTCCGTACCAACCAACTCGTGTACCAACCGTACCAATTATAATTGGTACATGACAATTGGTATACCGAAATGTTGGTACGGTACTACCGTACCAATTATGTGAAATTGGTTGGTACTCGGTACAGAAATTTAAATTGGTTGGTATACCGAGTACCAATTATAATTTTTTAAAATATTAATTTTTACATATATTATATAATTTACTAATTTTACTTAATTTGACCCTCAGAAGACCTCAGTCTCTCAAAATTCTCACACAACGCAACAAATACAATCAGCTGATGTTGATGATTTAGGCTGATGTTGCTGATTCAGCTACTTCAGCTGATGTCCCTGATGTCCTATTGTACAGTAACAGTAACTGTTAGTTATGCTATTCTATCTATTGATCAATAATATTTCTGCCGATATTCTATGTTGTTTTTGAAGGAGTCTGTTTGCTTTTGTTAGACTTGGCTCATGGCCAAGTTAGAGACGGATATTCATGTGGCATCACTTCTTTTTGCCCGAGGCTAACCTGGAACTGTTAAATTTTATGCACTTAAATAATTCTGTGTGATGTTTTATTTTTTAAGAAACACACAGTTATGCACTTAAATTTATATGCAGTTTCATTGCTTGTATTCTTCCGTTCACATCATCCTTTTAGGACTAACTTTTTCAAACTATTTTACACAACTTGTCATCTGCTATAGACTTATATTTGAACTGTTGAAAATTTCAGATGGTGATCAGTCCACATTTGAAGTAGCAGCTCTCTGGATATGCACAATTTCAATATGCACAATTTCAAGTAGCAGTCAACTCAATCCTATGTAACAGACTTGAGTATTAGTGTTAATGTAATTGATGGTGTGACATTTTGTAATATGTAACAAACTTAGTCCTTCTTAAAGGATTTCCATGTGATTTTGAGGCTAGTAAGCACTTTGGAGATGAATTTATTATTATATTATAATCTCTTTTGAATTTTATAATGATGTACTATTATATTTATTTGGTTTTAATAGAAAATTGTTATTTTAATATATACATTTGGTAGAGTCTAGTACCAACTCGTACCAACCGAGTACCTACCGTACCAACTTAGTTGGTATACCGACTTAATCGGTTGGTACTGGTATTGATTTTCATGTACCAAATTAAACTTGGTAGGTACATGGTATAAGCAAAATATAATCGGTATACCTACCAAGCCACCCCTACCCTTGGGGCCAGGAGTATAAGGGGTGCTGCCACCCTGGCTGCTTTGGGCATATCCGCGATTTACCTCCGCTGACACCGCGCCTAGTGGTCAGTAAATAACCCGGGAAACCTGGGTAACCAAAAAAAAATTAAGCTCGGCATGATCCGTGTGGTAACCGGGCTCAACACACTACTTGACACCATGCCCGACACCATCTTATTCCTCCTAACATGTCCTCAAGTTCTCCCAATCTATCTATTATAATATAATGGCTGAAGTGATTTCTTTCCCTTTTTCCCGCTCATGTTTAGAACATTCTAGAGAGTAGTCTTAGATCAGCTTAATCGCTCATACCCATAAAATCAACGGAGTCTTTTTATATTCCCTATACTCTCTCTTCTTTTCTCTCTCTCTCTCTTCCTCCAATGGCTTCTCAAATTTCAGTCGATCTTTTTTTCTAATCTTACAGATCTTATCTCTCTCTCCAATGGCTTCTCAACCGATTGATTCAAGAAATTCCCCTAGAAAAAGATTTGCCTTCAATCTCACGCCAAAATCCAAACCCCTCTTTCCCCAAAACATCCGGGCCCTCTACTACAAAACGCCGCCGCCGCCCTCCTCTCCCTCTCTCTCTCTCTTCTGCCATGGTTGCTGCCTCCCCCTCTCTCTCTCTCTATTCTTCCATGGTCGCCGCCATTCTCTCCCTCTTCTCTCTTTTGTCATGACTACAACGATTTTACAATCTATTTTTCAATCTCCCCCTAATTTATGCATCCATTTTCAATCAATTTCTTTTTTATTGTTGTACGTGTTCATCGATTTGTTTTATTATCATATGTTTTGTGTTTTTATTTTGATTTGGTTCAAGAGAAGCAGTCTTGTAAAGCTTCTATCAAAAATCATCTTGATAAAGGTGGAGATCCCGAAAAGGTATAACCTTGTACTGATTTTTTTTAATTTTAATTTTAATTTGTAGATCGATTGGTTTAGCTACCTTGTACTGATTTTTTGTTTAATTTGTATATCGATTGGTTTAGATATAGTCTAAAGATTCATGTACCATGTTTTTCATGCTATATTAATTGAATATCAAGTTGGTTGTGTTGTGTTGTTATGCATTAATATTATGTTTTTTCTGGGTATAATTAATTTTTTTGTTAATTTATTGCCATTGATGAAGTATGTGGTGCCTAGAAAGAAAGATTTGCTTTTGTAAGCGCATATAACTCAAGCTGCTATACTTGCTTCTGCTTTGTTGAGCTCAAACTCTTCTTGGTACCATAACCCTTGTTTCTTTTTCCCTGTTGAAAATCTTTCTGGATATATATCTTGGCAGTACATGATTGCAGTCATGTATTCGGATGACGTCACTCTTAATTGACACATAGATAAATCTAAATTACAAATATGTTAGCAAGGCCAAAAGATTACTTTTATGTGATATTGCAGGTGTTGTTCAGTTTCAGACTATAACCTCTTATATCAATTTGAGATTTGTAAAATAATATATCTCCATGATCGTCTATTCTGATTCTGGTCATGTTTTGTTGGTTTCCCTTTTTGCTGCAGAGTTGTATGCAAGTGTGGGTATTGTGGGACAGATAAACAGGCACTTAGTGAATGGGAGCGACATATAGGTTCCAAAACAAAAAATTGGAAGACCAATATCAGTGAAAGATTCTCATCTACCGCTTGAACAATGGGTTTGTACCTGAAATTGATGTTTCATTTCACAATCTCTACCCCCCTTTGTTTTTTATTCTTCATCGTGTTTTTTTTTTTTTTTAAAGAAGGGGATCAACACATTTCACCGCTCCCCCCTTGATGCACTTCACAGAGGTGCCTAGCTATGCTAGGGAGGGCAATGTCATTCCCTCTAACCACTGGTGGGGGAATCGAACCCATGACCTCCAGGTTGGAAGCCATGAACTCTAACCATCAGGCTAAGACCCCGCGTGCATTCTTCATCCTGTTTTCTGAGGAATGATCTTGATATTTGAAATCTTTTCAGATTTTTGTTCATGTTGAGACGGATTTCCATTGTCCTTGTATAATTTGCATTTAGGTTAAGAGCATTTTCATCAGGCATGCACATTAACTTTTTCATTTCATTGATTAATCATTATTGGACATGGCATAAAAGGCTTACAGTTGCAACTCATAACTTGCTGATACGATGGATCATCCACCATACCATAAGCAGTTCTTCGGGTCCTTAATTTTAAAGCATGCAGGGGTATACTTTCTGTACCCTCTAAATCTATGCCCATATGTTTAAAAGTCTCACCATTAGTCCTCGTCTTTGTCCAGAACGCCTCTCTCTCTCTCTTTATATATATATATATATATATATATATATATATATATATATATATATATATATATATATATATATATTTACCCATTTTTCTTCTTGTTTTTTTTTAATTATTTATTTGATAAACAGGTGCAATAATGTTTGGAGATAAGTTGCTACCTTCAGAATGTTCTCTCATAGTTGAAGAGCTGAAGCAGACTTCATTATGTTTTCAGGTTAGTTGATTCGAAATTGAATACTCTCAACCTCCAAATGGGTAATTGAACATTTTACCAAATTTCAAGAGCTGGTTTTCAGTGTGCTCATGGACGGCCCACAACCGTCCCTCTTTTAGACCTGAATGCCTTGCATAGGCAGAGAACGAAGCTTGAATTGATGAGCAATGATTCAGTTGAATCATGGCATGACTTGCATCGACATAAACCAAGTCTTGAACGTGCAGCACTGCATTTAAAATCTGATTAAGGTCATGCTGGGAAGCCAACTTGAGAGTTGAAGAATTGTAATGAAGCTACTTTTACGCACTTCAAAGGAGGGAAGATTGGGGAGATGGGCCAAGAACAAATTTCATGAAGATTTTGCAACTTTTAGTTACATATTCCTTTTTAGTCATTTAGTTATATTTTAGCTTGTAAAACTGTAAAACTTCGTCTATGCATTAATCTCACTTAACCTTTATAGTTATAGTAACTCTTTTGATTTAGTTCCTACTATTTGTCAAGACTTCATGGATTGTGAAGCCCTAGGTCTATATCACTTGGCCACCCCTCACGGATAGGTACTTGTAAGATTACCTCCTTTTACCCTTTGTTTGGATCAAGTTTTCGTAGCTGATAATAGACCTTCTTAGGGGGCGTTTGGTTCGGTGGAAAAAAAGTGAAGGAATGGAATTGTCAATGGAATTGAATTCCTTAAGGAATTGAAATGGAAAAAAACTGGTTAACCCCCTCCGTTTGGTTGGCACGGAATGGAATGGAATTGTCATTCAATTCCTTGGCAAATCATGTTTGGTTTGAAAATACAAATTATAGGAATGGAATGAAAGCATATAAAATGACCAATTTACCCTTTTAAAAAAAAAAAAAATTTGGAGGGGGGTGGTAGGTAGGGGGTATGCAAAATGAGTAAAAAAAAAATTTCGTGGGGGTGGGGTGGGGAGGGGGTGGGGGGGGTGGGGTAGGCGAGAAAAAAAAATAAAAATTTCGTGGGGGTGGGGGGTGGGGTGGGGGTGGGGTGGGGGGTGGGGGGGAGGGTGGGGTGAGCGAGAAAAAAAAAAATAAAAATTTCGTGGGGGTGGGGGTGGGGTGGGGGTAGGGGGTAGGGGGTGGGGGAGGGTGGGGGGTAGGGGGAGGGTAGGCGGAAAAAATAAAAATTTTGTGGGGGTGGGGGTAGGGGGTAGGGTGGGGGTAGGGGGTAGGGTGGGAGGGTAAAAAAATTAAAAATTTTTTTTTGTGGGGGTGTAGGGTGGGGGAGGGTAGGAAAAATAAATAAATTTTTTTTGTGGGGGTGGGGGGGGGGGAGGGGGTGGGGGGTAGGGTGGGGGGGGGGGGTAGGCAGAAAAAAAAATTAAAAAAAAAAAAATTCGTGGGGGTGGGGGGGTGGGGGGGTAGGGTGGGGGTGGGGGGTGGTACGTAGGGGCTGGGTAGGGGCTGGGTAGGGGGTAGGGGTGGGTAGGGTTTGGGGGTATTTTGGTCAAATATTTTTTTTTTTTTCCATTGCCCCAAGGAATTGAACTTTCCATCACTTTTGTGAAGGAAAGTTGAATTCCTTCATTTGAAGGAATTCAACTTTCCTTCGGAATTTTTTTTTAAATTCTATGAACCAAATAGGGGAAAGGAATGGAAAAGTGGGAGTTTTCCATTCCTTTCCCCCACTTTCCTTCCAACCAAACGCCACCTTAGTTCTTGACTCCATGTTTATATTATGATCTTCTTAGTACCTTTCATATAATCCATTTTATTTTTTTTCTTCCAGATCTGGATCCTTACATTTGGGAGAAGAGCTATCATTGTCCTTGGCAATGCAGTCTTTTTTTGCTGAACAAGAGAAGCTTATGAATGCTGAAATTTCGTGGTTGCCATTGCTAAAAAGGCATTGTCAGCTTCCCGAGAAGCAGCCATGCTAACCAAGGATTGCAAAAAGTTTGTGGCGAATCTTGACGAACCTGTTTCTCGAAGGTCACTTTCAAATTAACCCCATTTTTGTCTATGATGAAGAAATGCTACCCCTATATCATGCAAAAATATTCATTAACATTATCATCAAGTGATATATATTTATATCACTTGAAATATGTTGTACTTTTACTTTAATAAATGTTAAAAATTCATTTACACAGGTAATATTCTTGACAGAAAGTCTAAGAGAAGAGTCAATTTAATATTTATACTTATATTTATATTGACTCTTTTATTTATGGCTCTGTTTTTGCAAAGTGTTATGGTCGTGCGTTTAACGCACGGGTGTTATACTAGTTTGTTGTAACGAGCCAATCATAAGGTCGCTAATGAACACCCCTCTTCTTCCTCTGATCCCCAATTCACTCTCCAATTGTCCACTATTCACTATATCAACAATACACCACTGTTGTATCCGCAACCATCAATATGTTGGGTATTTTTGTCCCTCCTAGTTGATTAAAATCCATCTTTATTTTTATGTTTCTTAGTTTATTTTGGCCCAAACTCTTGGCCCACTTATAGGCCTTTTAGGGTACTTATTAGAGTCATTAGTTGATTTAAATTGGCTGGAAAAAAAAAAGTAGTAGCAGCCGTGAAAACAGTAGGTGAAACAGATTTTCCGAGTACAACACTCCTTCAGCGCGGCAGTTTTCTTTTCACGATTCCCGCTTCGTTTGTGGTCTGATCGGGGTGATTTTTTCACCTGGTTCTTCGTAAGAGATAGATCTTCGATCCTACTAGCTTTGATCGAGTTTCTCAGATCTCTAAACAGGTGATTTTCTGGTTCGAATTTGCTGCAGATTGTGGAGTTTTTATTGGACTGTTTTTGCTGTTTTTGGTTTAGATCAAGTTTATTGTTTTTGATCATTATTTGGGTTGTGCTCTCTTGTACCGAACCTTTATTTACGTAGTAGTGGATTTTCTGGACTTGGTCCCGGGGTTTTTACTTCTCGATTTGAGAAGGTTTTCCTCGATAACAATTCTCGGTGTCGTTATTGCTTTTGGTTATTGTTTATTCGTTGCTTGGGTATTATTATTTCTGCGAATTTAGTAGTACTTTATGCTCCTACTAAGTTAACACAAGTAGAGAAAGTTTATTCCGCATTGTTACTTTCTCATCAAAGTGGTATCAGAGCCTGTTTGGTTTTTGGTGTTTATTGACTTGTGTTGAACGATGGAGGTTAATACTAGTAGAATGATTAATTTTAATGGTTCAAATTATCAGTTGTGGAAATCGAAGATGGAGGATCTTCTTTATGTGAAGGGATTTCACCAACCAGTATTTTGTTCAGAAAAACCCGAGGGTAAAACAGATGATGATTGGGCCTTGTTGCATCGACAAGTTTGTGGGTATATTAGATAGTGGGTTGATGATAATGTTTTAAACCATGTCAGTACAGATATACATGCACGGACTCTATGGAGTAAGCTTGAGCAGCTGTATGCCCGGAAGACAGGAAATAGTAAATTTTTTTTAATGAAACAATTGATTGGTTTGAGGTACAGAGATGGGACTACGATGACAAATCACTTGAACACTTTTCAGGAAATAATGAACCAGTTGTCAGAGATGGGTATAAAGTTTGATGAAGAGATTAAAGGTTTATGGCTTCTTGGTACGTTACCAGATTTATGGGAGACTTTTAGAACTTCTTTGTCAAACTCCGCACCAGATGGTATTATTTCTATGGAATTGGCTAAAAGTAGTGTTCTGAATGAAGAGTTGAGAAGGAAATCGCAGGGTTCCAGTTCACAGGCAGATGCCTTAGTTTTGAAGACAGAGGAAGAAATAGACACCGAGGTCAGAACAATAACAGAGGCAAGAGCAGAGATCAATCGAAAAACAGAAGCAAGTCAAGGGGTAGATATTCAGATAAAGAGTGTGATCACTGTGGTAAGAAAGGGCACATTATGAGATTTTGCTTTCAGTTGAAAAAGGAGAATAAGAAGCTCAGAGATAAAGATGGTAAGAAAGATGATAATAGCGATGGAGATCGAGTTGCTACAGCCACTGAAGACTTTCTTGTTGTCTATGCTCATGAGAATACTAATTTCATGGGCAGTGAGGTAAGCTGGGTGATAGACAGTGGTGCTTCTATTCATGCCACCTCCCATTTAGATTTCTTTACTTCCTACACACCCGGTGATTATGGGTATGTTAAGATGGGAAACGATAATCTAGCGAAAATTGCTGGAATTGGTAATGTTTGCCTGGAAACGAAAGTTGGCATGAAACTAATTCTCAGGGATGTGAGGCATGTTCCAGATCTTCGTCTAAATTTGTTATCTGCAGGTAGACTTGATGATGATGGCTTTTGTAATACTTTTGGTAGTGGTCAATGGAAACTTACCAGAGGTTCAATGATTGTGGCAAAAGGTAAGAAGCATTCTACCTTATATTCCATGCAGGCAAAAGTATGCAAAGACAGTGTTAATATTGCAGAGTCTGAGGTTGCAGTTGAGCTTTGGCACAAGCGACTTAGCCATATGAGTGAAAAGGGAATGGAAAAATTGGCTAACAAGAAACTTCTTTCTGGAGTGAAAAATATGCAGTTGAAGAGGTGTTCTCATTGCTTAGCAGGTAAGCAGAACAGAGTTTCTTTTAAGAGTTGCCTCCTTCTAGAAAGCGTAATTTATTTGATCTTGTATACTCTGATGTGTGTGGTCAGATGAAAACTAGAACACTCGGTGGTTCTCTTTATTTTGTGACTTTCATCGATGATCACTCTAGAAAGTTGTATGTTTATACCTTAAGTACTAAAGATCAAGTGTTAGATGTGTTCAAAGAATTTCATGCTTCTGTTGAGAGAGAGACTGGGAGAAAGCTTAAATGTATCCGAACAGATAATGGGGGTGAGTACACAGGTACGTTTCATATATACTGCAAGCGGCAGGGTATTCGGCATCAAAAGACACCTCCGAAGACACCGCAGTTGAATGGTATAGCAGAAAGAATGAACAGGACACTAGTCGAAAGGGTCAGGTGTTTACTTTCTCATGCAGGGCTTCCAAGAACCTTTTGGGGTGAGGCTTTAAGTACAGTTGTTCATGTACTAAATAAGTCACCTTGTGTTCCGCTGAATTTTGAAGTACCAGAAAAGGTTTGGACAGGTAAAGATGTATCTTATGATCATTTACGTGTTTTTGGGTGTAAGGCATTTGTGCATATACCTAAAGATGAACGGTCCAAGCTTGATATGAAGACACGACAGTGCATTTTTGTGGGCTATGGTTTGATGATTTTTGGCTACAAGCTTTATGACCCGATTGCAAAGAAGATTGTTAGAAGCAGGGATGTAGTTTTTATGGAAGATCAGACTATAGCAGACATTGATAAAACAGAGGTGTCACATGACAGCGGTGATTTAATTGATTGGAATCCGGTTCCTTTGGAAGAAGTACCGGAGCGGGTTGAGAATGATTTTCATGATCATATACAGGATACAGATGAAGCAGAGACTCCTATGCAGATTGATGATGATCAGCCGCACCAGCCAGAGCCGCACCAGCCAGAGCCACAGCCAATTGATGTCCCTCCTGCAGCTGCAGTTATTCCTCCTATAAGGTCTAACAAAGACCGACAGGCTTCTAGCATGTATACAGCTACTGATTATGTGTTATAGACTGATGGGGAGAACCTGAGAGTTATCAGGAGGCTATATCACATGATGACAAGGATAAATGGAAGAATGTCATGCAAGAAGAGATGAAATCTTTGCATGATAACCATACTTTTGAGCTAGTGAAGTTACCTAAAGGTAAGAGAGCACTCAAGAACAAGTGGGTAAACAGATTGAAGACTGAAGAAAATAATTCGCATCCAAGGTACAAGGCAAGATTGGTTGTGAAGGGTTTCAGTCAGAAAGAGGGGATAGATTTTGGAGAGATTTTCTCACCAGTTGTGAAGATGTCATCTATTCGAGTTGTTCTTGGTTTAGCTGCTAGTATGGACTTGGAGATTGAGCAGTTGGATGTGAAGACCGCTTCTCTACATGGAGATTTAGAGGAAGAAATTTTCATGGAGTAGCCAGAGGGTTTCGAGGTAAAAGGAAAAGAAAACCTAGTTTGCAAGTTAAAGAAAAGCTTATATGGGTTGAAACAGGCTCCAAGACAATGGTACAAGAAGTTCGATTCATTCATGGGGACGCACAAATATACCAGGACAGCTTCTGATCCTTGTGTTTTTGTCAAGAAATTTCTTGATAATGATTTCATAATTTTACAGTTATATGTTGATGACATGTTGCTTGTTGGTCATGATATCAGGAAAATTGACAAGTTGAAGAAGGAGCTTAATAAGACTTTTGCCATGAAGGATTTGGGTCCAGCAAAACAAATTCTTGGCATGAGAATTAGCAGAGACAGAAAAGAAAAGAAGCTGTGGTTATCTCAGGAGAGGTATATAGAGAAAGTGCTTGAAAGGTTCAACATGAATAAAGCCAAGCCCGTTGGTACTCCACTTGCTTGTCACTTCAAGTTGAATTCAGAAGAGTGTCCTTCCAGTGTGGAACAGAAACGGGAAATGGAACGAGTTTCGTATGCTTCAGCAGTTGGTAGTTTGATGTATGCAATGGTATGTACAAGGCCAGACTTAGCTCATGCAGTTGGTGTTGTTTGCCGGTTTCTCAAAAATCCAGGTAGAGAACATTGGGCAGCAGTTAAGTGGATTTTCAGGTATCTCAGAGGCACTTCCAAGCTATGTATTTGTTATGGAGATGGCAAGCCAGTTCTAGAAGCATTCACAGATTCAGATATGGCTCGTGATTCAGATACAAGAAAGTCTATATCAGGGTACTTGGTTACATTTGCAGGGGGAGCAGTTGCATGGCAGTCAAGGTTGCAGAAGTGTGTTTCACTATCTACCACAGAGGCAGAGTTCATTGCATCAACGGAAGCTTCAAAAGAGATGTTGTGGATGAAGCGATTTACTCAAGAAATTGGGTGTATGCAAGAGAGGTATGTAGTATTCTGTGATAGTCAGAGTGCTATTCACCTTGCGAAGAACTCGAGTTTTCATTCCAAGTCGAAGCATATTGATGTTCGTTATCATTGGATTCGTGATGCATTGGAATCCAAGTTGCTTCACTTCGAGAAGGTGCACACTGATTGGAACGGTTCAGACACGATGACAAAGAGTTTGCCAAAGAAGAAGCATGATACCTGCTGCGAGATCGCAGGTATGATGGAGTTCTCAATATAATCAACATTGTCGGGAGGGGGAGTTTGTTGGGTTTTTTTTGGTCCCTCCTAGTTGATTAAAACTCATCTTTATTTTTATGTTTCTTAGTTTATTTTGGCCCAAACTCTTGGCCCACTTATAGGCCTTTTAGGGTACTTATTAGAGTCATTAGTTGATTTAAATTGGCTAAAAAAAAAAAAAAGAAAAGGTAGTAGCAGCCGTGGAAACAGTAGGTGAAACAGATTTCCCGAGTACAACACTCCTTCAGCGCAGCAGTTTTCTTTTCACGATTTCCGCTTCGTTTGTGGTCCGATCGGGGTGATTTTTTCACCTGGTTCTTCGTAAGAGATAGAGCTTCGATCCTACTGGCTTTGATCGAGTTTCTCAGATCTCTAGACAGGTGATTTTATGGTTCGAATTTGCTGCAGATTGTGGAGTTTTTGTTGGACTGTTTTTGCTGTTTTTGGTTTAGATCAAGTTTATTGTTCTTGATCATTATTTGAGTTGTGCTCTCTTGTACCGAACCTTTATTTACGTAGTAGTGGATTTTCTGGACTTGGTCCCGGAGTTTTTACTTCTCGATTTGAGAAGGTTTTCCTCGATAACAATTCTCGGTGTCGTTATTGCTTTTGGTTATTGTTTTTTCGTTGCTTGGGTATTATTATTTCTGCGAATTTAATAGTACTTTCTGTTCCTACTAAGTTAACACAAGTAGAGAAAGTTTATTCCGCACTATTACTTTCTCATCACAATAATCCCACCATCAACCTCTCTCACAAATTGTCCCCCCACACTCTCACACAATCATGCACACAAACACGCATGCCCACATAGAAGAAGAAAAATAAAATAGAAGAAGAAATATGTGAATCAAAGATGTGGTCAGAGCCAACAAAAGAGATGAGTCATCGTCATTTGTGGGTGGGGTGGAATGTGGGTGGCACACCTCTAATTCGGACCCTAAACAGAACCCACAATTAAGACATGAATGATGTATGTTTGACACCATAGCAACAAATAAAACACGGATATAAACCACACGATTCATTTATCTAACATAATATAAGAAAATCACACTATAAAATAGTTTATACAACTCTCACAACCATACAAGCATAACCCAATATACACATCAAAATGGGGTGTACATAATTATTATATACTCCCTCCGTCCCACTATACTTGACACTTCTTTCCATTTTGGGCCGTCCCACTATACTTGACACCTTCCAAAAATAAAAATAACCAAGTTTTTATATTTTTATATTCACTCTACCCCACCACTCATTCTCTCTCTTCATTTTCTACCACACATTTATTCAACCAACACTACTATTTACCCCACTCATTCTCTCTCTTCATTTTCCACCACACATTTTTTTTATTTTATTCTTTTTCCTTGGTTTTTGAACCCACCCCTTGGGTGTCTAGTATAGTGGGACGGAGGGAGTATATCCAACATCTATAAAAGTTTCAACTCAATATATATAGCTATTCCAACATAACATAAATGATGAAACTACAAACAAACGACACTACATGATGCAGGGAGATGAAGTAGATGATCTTTGTGGCTCACCTTTATTGCATATATACATTCCAGCAATTAATCCTTCTTACACATCTCCACACATCACTTTTTGTCTCAATTGAGACTCACCACCATCTAATTGTTTGGACCCCTCTCTTGATTTGATTCCAAAGTAACACACATTAATAAACTCAGAAGAATATACTCCCTCCGTCTCACCCAAGTGTGTACCAAGATTTTGGGCACAATAACTAAGAAATTTATATCTATATATATATAAAAAGAGAATAGTGTCTTTTGGTATGCTTAACATTCAAAAATAAAATTTTTCCTCCAAAATAGTAATAATTCTAGAATCTATTGTTAAGAGTCTTTTTAATGTTGTCCTAATAAATGTTTGGAAATAAAAGAACTAAAATATCTTGCAAAAGAATTAAACTTGTATTCAATATAAAAAAAATCCTTTTTATCAATTCTTTATCCTTATCGTCCAACTTTTTTTTTAATTTTTAACATAAATATGGATTTTTTTCACACAAAAAAAATTAAAAAAATCAACATGGATACTTTTGGCATTATTTATTTAATTTTAAAAAAATATACTCCTTCTGTCTCATTATAAACTACACACTTTTCTTACAGGCATCCCACTACAAACTACTCCCTCCGTCTAATCCGATTTAGGATTTTCTCTCCCGACACATGAATTAAGAAATATTAATATAATAAAAGTAAACAATGAGTGAAGGAGATATTGTGAGTATAAAAAGTAAAATATCAGAGAGAATGAGTGAGGGGCATAGTAAGGAGATTGTTGTTATAAGTATGACAAGTGAGTGTAATTGAATATAAAAATAATATAAACTTGCCATTTTGGGATGTTATAAGTCAAGTGGGGGACGCCCAAAATGAAAATTGGTCCTAAGTCAGGTGGGACGGAGGGAGTATACACTTTCTAAAATGGAAATATTTTATTATTTTTATATTAATGGAACTCACATATATCATACTCAGAACAACAACTCATTTTCTCTCTCCAACCTCATTTTCCATACTCACAACACTGTTTACACTAACATTTTTCCTTAATTTATGAGCAAATAGTAAGTGTTTATTTTATAATAGGAATGGAGAGAGGATAATCTAACTGAACTTTTTTGTTGATCCCCCACATTATATAGATAAAATTTTATTATTCTATGTTTATTTTATTTCTTATTATTTTATTTACTATTTTACATGTTATATTGATCCCCCACATTATATAGATGAAAATATTAATACATAAAAGAATTTGCTAACTTTTCGGTGTCATGCACTTTTCGACGAATGAGTCATTATTTCGTGTTGACTTAAGATTTATTTTTTTGGGGAGTTTATTTCACTAAAAATGGATAAATTGTTACATTAGTTTTAAATGTAGCTGTTAATTTTGATTTTTTTTTATTTAATTGTATCAAAATTATACTAATTATAAAAAGAACCAAAATCCGATACAATTGTTGCTGTCATAATAAGGCTACTAAATACGTGACTAAGTAGTTGATTTTGTTTTAATCATTACTACTTTGTCTTTTAATAAACTCCAATGTAAGAATATTTTGTTTTAAAATTGTCTTTTTTATAAAAAGCTTTTTTCTAAACGTTTTTACTAAATTTCTTTCACTAATTTTTTTATTATCGTAAATTAAATGTTTATAAGTGAATAATAAAAACATTTATCTTCTTTTCCAAAGTGAATACTTCAAAGTCAAATGAATTGTCCTCTTAGAATAAAAAATAAATGAATATCAAACTTTTGATTTAGGAATATTTTAAAAATATTTATTTTAGCAAAGATGCATAAATACGCTTGCTATTCCAAATTTTCAATTTTATAATTACTTATGAATAGTAAAATAACAAAGTAGTGAAATAAATAATTTAAGGAAAAATATTTTAAAATAACAATTTCTATTGGAATAATCACTGAATTTCCTCACATGACGAAATATGTGTATACAAAAAGCTTACAAAATTTATAATATTCATTGTGTTTGTTAAATAATTATAACCTGTATATACTTTCATTAGTTTCAACTTTTTATTAGTATAAATTATTTTCAGTGTAAATTATTTTGGACTCATAAATAATACTCCCTCCGTCCCAATCTAAATGTCCAAATTGACCAAAAAAAAAAGTTTGACTTAGACATAAATGCAAATCTAATCATCCTATTGAAATTTTAAAAATTGTTATTGATAAATAAATTAATTATTTATCAATAACAATTTTTAAAATTTCAATAGGATGATTAGATTTGTATTTATGTCTAAGTCAAACTTTTTTTTTTTTGTTGACTTGGACATTTAGATTGGGACGGAGGTAGTATATTATAATTATATAACATCATTTAAACAAAATATGTTAATATAACAAAATTTTTCTTATACCATGCAACGCATGGGTGCAATACTAATACTATTAAGATAATGAAAATGTGTGGTAGGAAATGAAGAGAGAGAATGAGTGGAGTTAATAGTAGGTTGGTTGAATAAATTGTATGGTGAAAAATGAAGAGAGAGAATGAGTGGGTGGGGTAGGGAGAATATAAAATATTAAAACCTTTGCCATTTATGGTAGTTCACACTCGGCTGAGATGGATCAAAAGGAAAATAAGTGTACACTAGACTGGGGCGAAGGGAGTATAATATTAAGAAGAATATATAATATTAAGCTGATATTAGTATGGGTATTGGGGGTTAGTTGTTACTGGGTAGAGAATAGTAAGTTGGTATATTGATTAAAAAAAAGTAATAAACTTTCTATTTATGTATGCTGCCATTTTAAGTAGCATTCTATTATGTCAATGTTTTACAATTTCAAATGAAGCGGAGGGAGTATATGTTATGCATAAGAACATGAAAATATAATAATATAAAATGTATTTATGACAAAATTCTCAGACATGTAACCTTTATAGTTGAATTACGCAAATGATGAAAGTGTACACATTTAAAATGCACGTACCAAACATGATATATGCAAATAATATCATACTTCGAAGCCAATCAAACTTACTTCCATTAGAATATCCATTTGATATTGATGTCATATTACAATTCCGATATCCATAAGAATTCTTCCCCATAAGAATTATTCCCCTACATACTACATACTATCTCCGTCCCGCTACAAATCACACACTCACTTTTTTCATTGGGCGTCCCGCTACAAATCACACACTTCCTAAAATGGCAAAGAATTTTTACTATTACACCCACTACTTCTCTCTCCTACTTTACTTTTATACTCACAACACCAATCAAATCACTATTTTCTATCCCACTTTCTCTCTCCAACCTCACTTTTCATACTCACAACATTTTCTCCATTATTTTTTTTCTTAATTTACGCGTAAACAGTAACTGTCTTATTTCTAGCGGAACGGAGGGAGTATATCGGATTCCACACCGGATTTATGCACTACACTCATATTCCATTTATAGAAAATCTCATATCAGATTCATGTACATACATACTCATATTTCAAATATAGTGAAACTTACATTGGATTCGTGTAGATACATATATTTCATATGTATTTATTAGTCACGAATGATTAACAATGCATTTATAACATAACATCGCAACATAAACTTCGGGGATAAAATACATTAAATTCTCAAGTACGTAAGAATAACAATCTCAATTTTCTAAAAAAAATATTTCAAATATAACAATAAACTCACAATTGAGTCCAGGATGACTATCCCCTTCTATTGTAACACCTAGGCCAATCCTCATACTTAATTTAAACATGCATGAAAGTTTTATAATATGTCCAATTCATCTCAACATAATTCAAGCCTTTAGCAATGATTAACGATACATCAAGCATATCTTATATCTTTAACAATGGTTATTGATACATCAACCATAACTCATACATTTAAACATGGTTACCAATACATCATGAATATCATAAGTACACCTTGTGCATTACTAAATGCCACCACATATATCAGTCTCTTTTCTAATACACACGCCTTATAGACTCCTCAGTGAAGTTATAAACTACTCAATTTCTCTAACATGGATAAAATCAACATTTGTAAATATAATGGTGTCATATTCTCCCTCTGTCACAGAGGCATCGCCAAATCTTAGATTTGCACGTTTATTTAGAAAACATTCAAAAAATTAGTAACTTATTCAATTAAATTAGGCATATAATTGTCAAAAAAAAATATCCATAATTCAAGTGGTTAGAAAAGTAGGTTATAAATTATTATTATTATTAATTATACAAGCATTATAAAGACAAAGTTGTCCAAAGCACTATTCATATTTTGTTGTCGTTGTTGCGTAAATATTATAAGAAACATAACCCAATCCTTGTTGTTATTTCATACCGTAGAGGGCCATGTGATAACGAGTTTATTAATGTCACAAACATGAAGTTTTATTCAAGTTACTTCTATTGTACGAGTTTAATTATTAAAACTTTCAAAATAAAAAAATTAATAAATAAAAAATAAGAATTAATTAACAATTGATTTATGCCAAAATCTTGTAAAAAACTAGTTTTTTCGTAACATAAGAAAAAAAAAAAACCTATTTTAAACCACTAAGTCTAACTAATAAGAGTGATGAACGATTTTGAAAACTAGTTTTTTTATTAAATTTTGAAAAAAAAATTAGTTTTTCACAAGAATTACTCTTAATTTATAACCGACTAATATGATATTATGACGGTTCTATCTTTGACTGATCGAGCTAATCAAATTTCACGAAGCGGCGAAACAATTGGGCCTAGCGAAGCTTGCAATCCCCTTTACTCCGGTCTAACAATTGGGCCTAGCGAAGCTTGCAATCCCCTTTACTCCTAAATCTCAAACTCCGTTATCGCTTGGAATATTCTCTCCACCCCCATTTTGTTGATTTAAGACTTGGTGTTTAATTTCAGATTTAGGGGTTTCAAGTTTGAAATTAAGTTTTCAATCTGAGATTTCAATTTCAAATTTAGGATTTCTATTGTTGATTGCAAACTTAGCTCCGTTTGTTTCGCGTAAAACATTTTCCGGAAAATGTTTTCATGTAAAATGATTTCATGTAAAAAGGTTTCCTTGTAAAATGTTTTCATGTAAAAAGATTTCCATGTAAAATGTTTTCTTGTAAAATATCATGGTCTTGTTTTCAGTTGTTTGGCAAATTTGACGAAAATGTTTTCCGGAAATGTCACTTTTTTTTTATTAATTTTAATCAACTTTGGAAACCGCCCCACCCACCCCCCAAATTTTTTTTTTTAATTTTTTAATAAAAAATAATAAAAAAAATATTTTTTTTTTGGGGGGGGGGGTTGGGTAGGGTGTAAAATAAAAAATTGGGGGGTGGGTAGGGGAGTGGGGCGGTTTCCAAAAAAAAAATTTTTTTGGGGGTGGGAGGGTTGGGTGGCAGGGGGGTGGGTGGGCGGTTTCCAAAAAAAAATTTTTTTTTTGGGGTGGGGGGTTGGGGTGGGTAGGGGTGGGGTAGGCAGGGGGGTGGGTGGGTGGGGCGGTTTCCAAAAAAATAAAAAAAAATAAAAAATTGGGGGTGGGTGGGGGGTAGGCGGGGAGTGGGTGGGGCGGTTTCCAAAAAAAAATTAAAAATTTTTTTTTTTTTTTTTGGGGGTAGGGGGTGGGTGGGCGGTTTCCAAAAAAAAATTAAAATTTTTTTTTTTGGGGGAGGGTGGGGGTGGGGTGGGGTAGGCGGGCGGTTTCCAAAAAAAATTTTTTTGGGGGAAGTGGGTAGGGAGTGGGATAGGCGGGGGTGGGTGGGCGGTTTCAAAAAAATAAAAAAAAAATTTTTTGGGGGGGAGGGTGGGGGTGGGGTAGGCGGGGTGGGTGGGGCGGTTTCCAAAAAAAAAAAAATTTTTTTTTTTTGGGGGGGGGGGGGGGTAGGGGGCGGGTGGAGCGGTTTCCAAAAAAAAAAAAAAAAATTTTTTTGGGGGGAGGGGGGGTCGGTTTCCAAAAAAAAAAATTATTTTTTTTTTTTTTGGGGGTTGTTGGGTGGGGTAGGCAGGGTGGGTGGGGGGCGGTTTCCAAAAAAAAAAAAATTTTTTTTTTTTTGGGGGTGGGGTGGGGTGGGTGGGGGGATTAAATTTTTTTTTTTAATTATTATTATTATTATGTTGTACCGAGCGTAATATGAGTTGTACATTAAGGTCAAGAACAAGAGTTGTAAAATGATTTACGAATTTGAAATTGGTAAATCATTTTACAAAGAAAATCTCCTTTTTTTACATCCTTGTAAAATGTTTTACATTTGACTTTCTTTTACAAGTGGTTACCAAACACTCGAAAGTAAGTAAAACATTTTTCGAAAAACATTTTACTTGAAACAAACACCCGAAAACAAGGAAAATATTTTCCGGAAAATGTTTTACATGAAACAAACGGAGCCTTAATGTTTATTGTTGATCGTATTGTTGATTTCAAACATGGTGTTTATGTTGATTGTATTGTTGATTTCAAATATATTCTCAATCTTTCTATTGTGATCGTGTAAAAGGACAAATATATATTGAAGCTTTTAGTAATGTATTTTGTACACCCAATTACATTTTATGTTAGATCCCCACTGGTTATGGGTTTTGTATTGTTGTTAAATATTCATCTCTTATTTTTTTTTTGTTCAATTTTTTCTAATATTTAAATTATGTTTGATTTTACTCCTTTTTAGGGTTATATGTGTTTGCAATTGGTATTCCTAGCATATAATATGATGAGAAAAAATTTGGTTCAGTGTCGCTGTAAATTCTCCTATTTGCAGCCATCAATAGAATCATGCCACATCAACAAAATAATTAATAAAACAACAAAATAATCATGCCACATCAACCAAAAAATTAATAAGAAAGAAATCAATATTGACATACTAACTTACATTCAGACTAAGTATGACATTTAAAAACTTCATGCCACAACCATTTAGAAAGTTTTAAAATAATGGAACCTAAAATCTTCATGCCTCCACCATCCACTTTAAAATATTTTTCTTTGAGACATTTAAAAAAGAACAAAAGATGACAAATTAGGAAACCAGAGAAATTGCATCTGATGAATATCACCATTGATAAGAAATAATAGAAAAATTACACTTGATCATACATTATGAACTACACCATACTAAGTCTATTTAAATCATATCTTCTCCAATAAAATTCCAAAGAATCACACAGTGCAAAACTATATCCAAAGTACTCAAAATGTGTTCCTTCGTGATAATCCTCTCACAATTGCTTTCCCATTGCCTCATGCATTAGTTCCTGTGAAACAAATGGAAGGTTAAAAATCATCTTATAACTTTATAATCACATTTTGCTCCTTAATACGAAAAAAAAAACTACTTACCATTAATCTTGGAGGTTGAACTTGAGACATATGCACTGAATGAGGAAATGTATACTCCAATGTTGGTGAGATATAGTGTATGCAAATGAAGAATAAAACATATGGTTAAAAGGATATAAAAAAGGGTAATGTTTGTTAGATTACACAGCGGAAGAGAGAAACAAGAATGGAGAATTTTTCCCTGTGCATCTTCATTCCATATAGAGAACAAGTATAAATACATGACTTTGACCCCTAAGGTACACTAATGTATTGAATACATACAGACACAACTAAAGCTATCTATACAATGTATCTATAATACTAAAAGGGTAAGGAAAACCTTATCATATAACATGGCTAATACCCCCCCCTCAAGCGAGACGTCCATACGGAAGGTGAAGCTTGATGGAGAGTGCCTGAAAACGAGGTTTGGGTGAACCTTTTGTAAACAAGTCTGCAAGTTGGTCATCAGATGAAACAAACTGAAGTTTGAGAAAACCACGAGCAACTAACTCTCTAGTAAAGTGATAATCACTCTCGATGTGACGTGTACGAGCGTGAAATACAGGATTACGGGCCATGTGTATGGCTGAGATGTTATCTGTAACGACCCCAACCCTAGGCACTAATTTTAAATACTATATTATATGCTTTTAATAATTATGTTAGCTTTATGTGTTCAATTATGCCTTTAGAATTCTTAAATTAAGATAAATTGGGTGAGAAGTGAAATTGGAACCTCTTGAGAATTTATTGGTTATTAAATAAAGAAACTTGGGGAAATAATAAAAATGGAAATTGGACAAATGGTAAGAAAAGGTTAAATTGTGTAGAATAAATAATGAAAATAAAAAGGGGTTTAATTTAAAATTGGGGAAAGCCTTAGTTAGAGGGGGGCCATTTCTACTTCCTCCTAACTTCCCCCCCAAGTGTTCCCCTCTCCTCTCCCCCATACTCCCTCCATTCGCCCCCCCCCCCTTCTTCATCCTCCTCACTCCCCTTCTTCCTCCTTCATTCATTCATCCCATATTTTCCTAGAGAAACATTAGAAAACTCCATGGAAGCTACTTCATCCAAGCTTTGAAGCCAAACCATTTTCTCCACCAAATTCAAGTCTAAGAGCACCATTGAAGTTGGATCACCTAGAGGAATCCATCAAGATAGGAAGATCAATCTTTCCTTATAAAATCCAAAGGTGAGTTGTTATGACCTTCTTTCATTTATGTGCTCATGAACTATCTATTGTTGTTCTTGGTGTTGTGATTGTTATTATATGTTTTGGGAAATCTTCTTGGAGTTAGAAAATGGATTAATGACTTAAAAAGATGTTGTGGTTCATGGGAGTTGATTTAGATTTAAGGGAATGGGTGGAATTTGTAGTGATAATCCATCTAGGGTTACTTGGGTTTGGGTTTACATGTTTGGAATGGGATTTGGTAAGGTAAAAGTATCCTTTGGTGTCCTTGAAGTAAGCTTGGGTAGAAGGAATGGAAACCTAGGCAAGAAAGGGTAAAAATATGAGTTTTGTGATGGAGGGAGGCTTGGGCGGTCGCCCATGGGGGCTTGAGCGGCCGCCCATAGCCACAGAAACATGTTTGCCTTGGAAGTACACTTGGGCGGTCGCCCAAGTAGGTTAGGGCGGTCGCCCATAGTGGCAGAAACCTCAATTTCCTAGGAAGTCCACTTGGGCGGTCGCCCAAGCCCCTGAACCAACTTTTTTCAATTTAAACAAGAATTGTTTAGCAAGTTGTTTGACCTCTTAGAAATGGTGACTCCCACCCAATATAAATTAGTAGAACCTAATCAACCCGGATACGAATTGATCCTCTTTAACCTGAGTTAGAGTAGGATACTTTGGCTTGGCCATGACGTCTTATTTGGTCGAAATGGAATTGTGGGAGTAGTTAAATATTGTTCGGAAAGTGGTCCAAACTTGGGAAGTAGGTCTTGCACTTTCATTAAGATCATTCAAGGTTAAGTAATGACTTCGTAGGTTTGGTTTATGGTACTTGGTGACTTTAATTGTTCCCCTATCCTTGGTGATTAGTTAGAAATAGCGTAGAAGCCATAAGTTTCACTATTTCGTTAATGGAAGATGAGCATGTATCGCCTTGTGGCATTATTATCCCAATTTGTGGAATTATTGAATTTGGTGTATACCTTAATATCCTAAGTATGGATTACTTGGCAAGTTGTTGTATTGTATCCCGGTGTGGATTAATTGGTACATGATTGTATTGTATCCCGGTGTGGATTATGTGGTTATATTGTTACCTTAATTGAGTTCATATGCATTGATGATATTACGGATTGTGTATTACATGAATTGTTGCACTATGGTACTGTTTAGCATGAGTATACATTACCATGTTGTTATATTATTATCCCTTTTTGTGGATTACTTCAAGTGTCTATTATGTGCTTGAACGTGTGTACATTCAGGGGGTATAATGAAATTCAATCAATTACTGATTTGTTCTATAAATGATTGAAGGTTCATTATACCTGTGACCTTACCCCTCTGTGGCCACAGAGTGGGCGTGCAAGCTTCTGTATTGACCCAAAAGGCTTTACATACTGCTGCGATTGGCGATTAGGGGGAATGCTTCTGTATTAAGCCTAAAGCTTTACAGTTAGCGATATTATTTTGGATACTCTATTATAGGTATCTTTTCTTATATGGATCTCTGGGGTATGAGTCCTATAAGAGGTGAATGTGCTGGAGGCAATTCACCAAAGAGTGGAGTTTTACTCCCACGTTGTACGACTTATTGTTCGTACGGGAAAAAGGAAAAATGAGGTAACGTAAGGTGTTTACCGCTTTTATAATGTGTTATGTGTTACCATGCTATGTGTTGCATCTTGTTTGGCATCTTGCTGCATTCATAATAGCTCATTGAGATTTATTCTCACCCCTCTCCCTTTACTGTTTTAGATTCCGAGACAGGTGACCCGAACCAGTGAGGCCGGGATATCATTGTGGACTTTTGCTTTTGGAGCTTGTCAAGTTAAGTATAGGAGTTGGTTGTTAGGAGTATTTATTAAGTATTCCTCTTTTACAATTTGTATGGAAAACTCTTTTGTTAAACAAATGTTAATTAAGGTTTCCAATGTAATTGATCAGATTACGATTTATTAAAGTTGTGGTTGGATTTCCTCTAAGTAGAGATATTACCAATTTGATATTAATTTTGGAAGTTTGGAAAGTGGTTTTCTTTTAAAGGCAATTAAATGTTTTAAAAATTTAGATGGATTTTGTTAGTTTGAGCTCCTTTAGCTCGGGACACGCGTTAGGTCCCGGGTTGGGGTGCTCACAGTTGGTATCAGAGCTTAGTTTAGAGGTCAAGGGTAGATGTCTAAACTAAGGGGGAATGTGTGGAAATTGACGCCGAGTGTTTAATGCAGGAGTTCGTTCTAATGGCTGGAAGCAAGGATGATCAGCGGAAGGTTCTAGAAATTGAAGAAGATATGAGTAGAGGTGGAATTCAGAATGAAGAGATGATGAAATTATTCAGGATGTTTGTACAGAATATGGAGACTAGAGGATCAGTTCCGAATCAACCCGAGGGATGTCAAAGTGATGGATGGGAAAGGTTTGTGAAGATGAATCCGCCGAGTTTTAATGGATATCCGGATCCGTTAAAGGCAGAAAAATGGTTGGAGAAAATGAACAAAATCTTCGAGGTTATGGAGAGTCGCAATGAAGAGAAAGTTAGGTATGCCGTTTTCAAGCTTGAAGGTCCAGCTGATCAGTGGTGGCAGAAGTTGAAGGAAAGTTGGGAGCGGGATCATACGCCCCAGATTTGGGATAATTTCACTCAGCAGTTCGAGGATTATTTCATTTCGATGGTTACAAGGGACAAGAAGGAGATCGAATTCTTAGGTCTAGAACAAGGGATCATGACGGTGAATCAGTATGTAATCAGGTTTGAGGAATTAGCTAGAAGTTGCCCTCATTTGGTATCGTATGAAGCAAAAAGAGTTCATAGGTTTATAAAGGGTTTGAGGATTGAGTTTAGAAAGAAATTAGTGATTGACAACTTCACCAATTATCAGACAGCCTTAGATAGAGCATATGAGATCGAGAATAGCATTGAGAAAAATGGTGGAAGATCGGAAGGTGGGATTAGAAATAAACCAAGGTATCTAGGACAAGGATCCAAAATCACTAGAGGACAACCAAGGACTTCAGCTTCAGGGAATAAGAGAGGGGAACTTGTGGTAGCTTCCTCGTCTAGGCCAATACCCAAACTATATGGGATGATATGTGAGTATTGCAAGAAGAAGGGTCATTCTGAAGACAAGTGTTGGAGTAAGCAAGGGAAATGCTTGAAGTGTGGAGAGATGGGGCATTTTAGGAGGAATTGCCCAAGGTTTCGACAGGAGCGAGCTTCAGGCAGCAGTCAGCAAGGTGGACGACAAAGAGGTGGTACCAAAAGAGATAGCGAAGGGGAACCGAGAGAGAAGGTCTATGGTCGAGTAGGTGTTTCGGGTCCAGGAGAGATGGATCCCTCCGAGGTCACTAGAGGTAAATTTCCTGTCTCAGAAGTTAGGGGTCATATTTTATAAATCTTGTTTCATATTATTATGTGTGGCATAGCATGTTGTTTCTTTGTGGCATACATTTCCTGAGAAATCGTTTTATTGTTAGAGGATTCTGCTCTTATGAGAGAATACCTCGAATCTCCTTTGATGTACCACGATGTTGAAATGGTTATGGCTGAGCATGTATTGCCAGTTGATTTGGTGTGATTACTAGTTATGATTTTGAGATATACTTAACCGGGAGGGTTAAGTAGTTGTTGTATATTGGTAGACTATCATAATAAGTGAGTCTCCTTTTTCCATGCCTAAATTACTTATATTGGTATTTGATATAGGTAAACCTTAATGTGAAATTCTTGATTTTATATGGGTATTTAAGGTGAAAATTTTGCATTAAGATGTGAAGGGTAATTAGTATATGTTAGACTTGCATAAGAAGTCTTTTCAAAAATTGTATGTGCTAATTGTGAGTAAATGGTAAATGTGCTCCCGTCGGTATATTTCATGTGTTGGTTCTGAGTATGATAAGCAGAATTGTAATCCTTATTTTGATGGCTTTAGGGTAATGAGAATTGATGATCTCTTTGTTAATTAAAGCTCCGGGAAGATCGTGAAAATAATTTGAGAGTTGGGTTAATAATCTTTGATTAGAAGTCCTTGCGTGCAAAGTTTAACTAGTGTGAGTTGACTCGGGAAGTTTCCAAAATTTGGGGTCCTATAGTTTAAGCTTGGAAGTTACTATGGATCTTACGAGGATTGTGTCCGTAATCTTTGAGGTTGGCAAAGTGCTACCAAAGGAATTTTTAAGGAATTCTAGAGAATTATAAAATCGTTGATTTAGATAACTCGGAAGGATACCAATGGTGTAAGATGTAATAAGAATGAGTCATATTGGTAGAAATGGAGAATAAAGTAACTATATATCCTATCCTTACCTTACCTAATGAATGTGGGAATTTTGTGAAATTTTAAGGTGTATTAAAGGAAGATTAGATTATGATAGTATACGAAATGGGAAATTGATAACGTATGCTTTGAGGAGTTTAACTTAGATAAGTGAGATTTTCTTATCCTCTACTCGGAAGTAGCTACACTTGTGTTGCGTTATTTAAGTAGGAACCTTATCTTTTTGAAGCTTCCTTTGAGAGTTGTTACCGATCCTAAGAGTTGGAGGATTAAGTTAGTCGAAAGGAAGAGATTTGAAGACTACCCAAATTCTTGAGGAATAAGTTATGTGTGTGACGGATTTCCTTTCCACTTGAGAAGTTTAATTTACCTTAGCGAGTTTGCGTATAATAGTAGTTATCATTCTAGCATTGAGATAAAACCGTATGAGGCGGGGTTCTGGAAGAAAATATCGATTTCCAATTTGTTGGGGGTGAGGTTAGTAAAGCTAGGCCTAAGGTAATTTAGCGCTAAAGTTTGTTAATCCGTTTGAAGTATTAGAAAATGTTGGTGATTTGACTCATAGACCGACTTGGGGCAGTTTATAGAGTAATTGAAGTTTTAAATGTAATATCGTAATGTATTGGGTAACATAAGATGTAATACTTTTCATTTAAATATACTTTCTTTGAGGTCGTGAAAATTCGGGTTAGCGATAATGGTATGGTATTCTCGGAGTATTAAGTTGTTATATCACATTATTAATGAAATTAGAACCTTGGAAAGAATCATATCATTGATGAGACTAATTGGGAAGTGAAGTCTTAGGGTATTTGAGTTGTGAAAGTGTATGGTAGAATCATGCCATTGAGAAATCTAATTGAAAATGTTAAGTTAGAATGTGTAAAAGGTAACCTTTGCCATTTGAACCTTAGGGTAAAGTAAGTGACAGTCAAATTCGGGACGAATTTTCTTTAAGGAAGTGAGTGTAACGACCCCAACCCTAGGCACTAATTTTAAATACTATATTATATGCTTTTAATAATTATGTTAGCTTTATGTGTTCAATTATGCATTTAGAATTCTTAAATTAAGATAAATTGGGTGAGAAGTGAAATTGGAACCTCTTGAGAATTTATTGGTTATTAAATAAAGAAACTTGGGGAAATAATAAAAATGGAAATTGGACAAATGGTAAGAAAAGGTTAAATTGTGTAGAATAAATAATGAAAATAAAAAGGGGTTTAATTTAAAATTGGGGAAAGCCTTAGTTAGAGGGGGGCCATTTCTACTTCCTCCTAACTTCCCCCCAAGTGTTCCCCTCTCCTCTCCCCCATACTCCCTCCATCCGGCCCCCCCCTTCTTCATCCTCCTCACTCCCCTTCTTCCTCCTTCATTCATTCATCCCATATTTTCCTAGAGAAACATTAGAAAACTCCATGGAAGCTACTTCATCCAAGCTTTGAAGCCAAACCATTTTCTCCACCAAATTCAAGTCTAAGAGCACCATTGAAGTTGGATCACCTAGAGGAATCCATCAAGATAGGAAGATCAATCTTTCCTTATAAAATCCAAAGGTGAGTTGTTATGACCTTCTTTCATTTATGTGCTCATGAACTATCTATTGTTGTTCTTGGTGTTGTGATTGTTATTATATGTTTTGGAAATCTTCTTGGAGTTAGAAAATGGATTAATGACTTAAAAAGATGTTGTGGTTCATGGGAGTTGATTTAGATTTAAGGGAATGGGTGGAATTTGTAGTGATAATCCATCTAGGGTTACTTGGGTTTGGGTTTACATGTTTGGAATGGGATTTGGTAAGGTAAAAGTATCCTTTGGTGTTCTTGAAGTAAGCTTGGGTAGAAGGAATGGAAACCTAGGCAAGAAAGGGTAAAAATCTGAGTTTTGTGCTGGAGGGAGGCTTGGGCGGTCGCCCATGGGGGCTTGAGCGGCCGCCCATAGCCACAGAAACATGTTTGCCTTGGAAGTACACTTGGGCGGTCGCCCAAGTAGGTTAGGGCGGTCGCCCATAGTGGCAGAAACCTCAATTTCCTAGGAAGTCCACTTGGGCGGTCGCCCAAGTGGTTAGGGCGGTCGCCCAAGCCCCTGAACCAACCTTTTTCAATTTAAACAAGAATTGTTTAGCAAGTTGTTTGACCTCTTAGAAATGGTGACTCCCACCCAATATAAATTAGTAGAACCTAATCAACCCGGATACGAATTGATCCTCTTTAACCTGAGTTAGAGTAGGATACTTTGGCTTGGCCATGACGTCTTATTTGGTCGAAATGGAATTGTGGGAGTAGTTAAATATTGTTCGGAAAGTGGTCCAAACTTGGGAAGTAGGTCTTGCACTTTCATTAAGATCATTCAAGGTTAAGTAATAACTTCGTAGGTTTGGTTTATGGTACTTGGTGACTTTAATTGTTCCCCTATCCTTGGTGATTAGTTAGAAATAGCGTAGAAGCCATAAGTTTCACTATTTCGTTAATGGAAGATGAGCATGTATCGCCTTGTGGCATTATTATCCCAATTTGTGGAATTATTGAATTTGGTGTATACCTTAATATCCTAAGTATGGATTACTTGGCAAGTTGTTGTATTGTATCCCGGTGTGGATTAATTGGTACATGATTGTATTGTATCCCGGTGTGGATTATGTGGTTATATTGTTACCTTAATTGAGTTCATATGCATTGATGATATTACGCATTGTGTATTACATGAATTGTTGCACTATGGTAACCGTTTAGCATGAGTATACATTACCATGTTGTTATATTATTATCCCTTTTGTGGATTACTTCAAGTGTCTATTATGTGCTTGAACGTGTGTACATTCGGGGGTATAATGAAATTCAATCAATTGATTTGTTCTATAAATGATTGAAGGTTCATTATACTCGTGACCTTACCCCTCTGCGGCCACAGAGTGGGCGTGCAAGCTTCGTATTGACCCAAAAGGCTTTACATACCGCTGCGATTGGCGATTAGGGGAATGCTTACGTATTAAGCCTAAAGCTTTACGATTAGCGATATTATTTTGGATACTCTATTATAGGTATCTTTTCTTATATGGATCTACGGGGTATGAGTCCTATAAGAGGTGAATGTGCTTTGGAGGCAATTCACCAAAGAGTGGAGTTTTACTCCCACGTTGTACGACTTATTGTTCGAGACGGGAAAAAGGTAAAATGAGGTAACGTAAGGTGTTTACCGCTTTTATAATGTGTTATGTGTTACCATGCTATGTGTTGCATCTTGTTTGGCATCTTGCTTTGCATTCATAATAGCTCATTGAGATTTATTCTCACCCCTCTCCCTTTCTTGTTTTAGATTCCGAGACAGTGACCCGAACCGGTGAGGCCGGGGATATCATTGTGGACTTTTGCTTTTGGGGCTTGTCAAGTTAAGTATAGGAGTTGGTTGTTAGGAGTATTTATTAAGTATTCCTCTTTTACAATTTGTATGGAAAACTCTTTTGTTAAACAAATGTTAATTAAGGTTTCCAATGTAATTGATCAGATTACGATTTATTAAAGTTGTGGTTGGATTTCCTCTAAGTAGAGATATTACCAATTTGATATTAAGTTTGGAAGTTTGGAAAGTGGTTTTCTTTTAAAGGCAATTAAATGTTTTAAAAATTTAGATGGATTTTGTTAGTTTGAGCTCCTTTAGCTCGGGACACGCGTTAGGTCCCGGGTTGGGGTGCTCACATTATCACAGAATAAGATCGGAGGAGAAAATGGTATATGCAGCTCCCGGAATAAGAAAGAGAACCACCGAAGCTCCGCAGTGGTAGTGGCAAGAGCACGATACTCGACTTATTTCTTTGGACCGAGAGACGGTGGTTTGTTTCTTTGCTGTCCAAGACACAAGATTTGGACCAATAAATATGCATGCACCCGTAGTCGAGCGACGATCATCCGGATCCCCGGCCCAATCAGAATCCGAATAAGCACTAACAGTGAGATCAGGTGAAGACTGAAACGAAATCCCCATGTCTATTGTTCCTTTAATGAAACGGAGAATGCGCTTGGCAGCAACAAGATGAGTAGAGCGTGGTTGGTGCATGAATTGACAAACCTGATTAACTGCGAAGGCAATATCAGGTCGAGTCAGAGTAAGGTATTGAAGGCCACCAACTAAGCTCCGATACTCAGTAGCATCCTGAATAAGATCCCCATCATGACTAGACAGTCTAGAGTGAGGGATAATAGGAGTAGTCATAGGTTTACAGTTTGACATATGAAACCTATCCAGAAGATCAAGGGCATAACGAGTTTGACGAAGTTGCAAGATGGCACCTGTCCGAGTGGCTTCAATGCCAAGAAAGAAGCTGAGGTCACCCAAGCGGCGACTATCGAATGTGGTGCAAATATCATCAATGATCGACGAAATCACGGAAGAGGAAGAGCCCGTGATGATAATATCGTCGACATAAACAAGAAGGACGACTGTGGAACCATGAGCATGCCGGATGAAGAGAGATGAGTCAGATCGACTATTGAGAAACCCATGATTAATGAGAAAAGTATGTAGACGCTGAAACCATGCATGGGGGGACTGCTTAAGTCCATAAAGAGCCTTTTTAAGTTTACACACATGAGTCGGATGAGAAGAATCGACAAAACCCAGAGGTTGCTTCATGTAAACTTCCTCGTGAATAACCCCGTTCAGGAAAGCATTGCGCACATCTAACTGTTTGATATCCCATTGTCGAGAGTGGGCAACAGCGAGAACAATGCGAATGGTAGAAGGTTTAACCACTGGGCTAAACGTTTCATCATAATCAAGGCCTGGTTGTTGAGTAAACCCTTGAGCCACAAGTCGAGCCTTATGACTTTCAATTGAACCGTTTGCCTTCCTTTTAACTTTAAAAATCCACCGGCAACCAACTATATTCACAGAGGAATGGGACGGAACCAAAGACCATGTTTGATTTTTGTGTAGTGCAGAAATTTCCTCACGCATCGCTGCTTGCCAATGTGGAATTAAGGAAGCTTGTTTGAATGTGCGAGGCTCATATGTGAGTGAGTCTTTTTGCACAGCTAAAAGACCAGATGGCAATGGGTAAGGAGTTATTGCTTG
This sequence comes from Adenophora triphylla var. japonica, assembly GCA_022495995.1. Classification (NCBI taxonomy): domain Eukaryota; kingdom Viridiplantae; phylum Streptophyta; class Magnoliopsida; order Asterales; family Campanulaceae; genus Adenophora; species Adenophora triphylla. Next base: position 198,178 of record JAFEMH010000184.1, read on the forward strand.
TAGCAGATCGGCAACAGTTCGAACCCGTAGAGGTGGAGTAGAAGACGATTCAACTGAATTACACAGTCAAACCGGGAGGAAGCGATGGGCGATCGAACTGTAGTTTGAGCAGCGGGCTGATCAGGAACTATAGTTTGTGATTGGGTGTTGCTGGAATTTGCTGAATGAGCAGGAGTTGCTGGCAGATTTAGCGGAATTGGGCCGGATGCAAATCTTGGCCTGGTTTGCCTTGGAGGGCGCTGGATTGTAGGAGGCCCATATGGGGAGGACATGGGAGTTGCATTTTGAGCAAGTCGTTGAGGGGGCAGCAATGTAGAGCCAAGAGAATGATCCATATGCAGTGGATTATCAACCCAAAAGTGGAAGTACAGGAAAAAAATCATTTTTGCCACTATTTTTCCAAGGAAAAGAAGCTTCATCAAATATCACATGGCGTGAAATATATACTTTTTCAGTTGACAAATCCATGCATCGATACCCTTTTCGCATATTATCATATCCAAGAAAAATACAGTGTATTGATTTTGGCATAAGTTTATGAGCATTAATTGGTACCACATGTGGAAAACAAGAACACCCAAAAACTTTTAAAGTGCGATAGTCAGGTTTACGCAACAGTAATCGTTCATAGGGGGACACAAACTTATGTTGACGCATGGGCAACCGGTTAATGAGATATACAGCAGTGTTAAATGCTTCTAACCAAAACTTGAAGGGAAGATTTGCTTTGGATAAGAGACATAAACCGGTTTCAACTATGTGACGGTGTTTTCGTTCAACAACACCATTTTGTTGAGGAGTGTAATGACATGTAAGTTGGTGTCTTATACCGAATTTTTGAAGAAATGAGGTAAAAACCCGACTTGTGAATTCACCTCCCCCATCTGTTTGAACCGACTTGACAGTATGAATGGCACATATACGACGAGATAGTTGATTTTCAATCTCAGTTTTAAATGTAGCCAATGTTTGTGTAACATCAGATTTGTGAAATAATGGGAAAAGCCACACATATCTAGAAAAATCATCAACGATAGATAAATAGAAACGATGTCCATTCAATGAATTAACTGGAGCAGGGCCTCATACATCCAGATGTAACATATCAAGTGGGTGCAAAGAATTAAAAGTCCTAAGAGAAAAAGGTAGCTTACTAGATTTGCCTAACGGGCAAATGTGACAACAATGTTGTTCATTTATTTTACTACTTAACGGCAAGCCAGACCGTTGACACAAAATCTTAAGAATAGGGGTGGACGGATGGCCTAGACGAGAATGCCAAACATCCTGACTCGATCTTTCTCCAAGAAGAGCAATGGGACTGATAGATGACTTTGAACTGAAGGAGAGCTCATACAAGCCGCCAGAATTATTGCCAGAGATGATGGAAAGATTGACCAATGATATTGTGCCACTTGGAGTTTTTTTAGGAGCTTGAAAAACTTTTGCAATTATATATAGTAGATTTGAGAGAAAAAGGTAGCTTACTAGATTTGCCTAACGGGCAAATGTGCCACTTGGAGTTTTTTTTAGGAGCTTGAAAAACTTTTGCAATTATATATAGTAGATTTGAGATGTTATTCAGTAAAGAATTTTTTTATAAAAAGTTATATAAAAAAGTTAATATTTTTTAAAAAAATGAAAGTATATAATAGAAAAAAAGAGGGACGGACAATAGCATTTACTTTTTTAATTTTTTTTAATTTTTTTTTGAATAAATAAAACTATTGGATATGATATTTTAAATTTGAAATTAGAATCATTTACATATTGAATTTCAAATGGATGATTGTGATTGGTGGATGAGGGAAAGATTGGCCAATGATATTGTGTCACTTGGAGTTTTCTAGGAGCTTGAAATTTTTTTGATATTTTATATAGTAGATTTGAGATGTTATTTAGTAGGGAATTTTTTTTATAAAAAGTTATATAAAAAGTTAATATTTTTTAAAGAAATGAAAGTATATAATAGAAAAAAAGAGGGACGGACAACAACATTTACTTCTTTAATTTTTTTTAATTTATTTTTGAATAAATAAAACTATTTGATATGATATTTTAAATTTGAAATTAGAATCATTTACATATTGAATTTCAAATGGATGATTGTGATTGGTGGATGAGAGAAAGATTGGCCAATGATATTGTGCCACTTGGAGTTTTCTAGGAGCTTGTAAAACTTTTGCTATTATATATAGTTGATTTGAGATGTTATTTAGTAGGAAATTTTTTTATAAAAAGTTATATAAAAAAAGTTAATATTTTTTAAAGAAATGAAAGTATATAATAAAAAAAAAGAGGGACGGACAACAACATTTACTGCTTTAATTTTTTTTAATTAATTTTTGAATAAATAAAACTATTTGATATGATATTTTAAATTTGAAATTAGAATCATTTACAAATTGAATTTCAAATGGATGATTGTGATTGGTGGATGAGAGAAAGATTGACCAATAATATTGTGCCACTTGAAGTTTTCTAGGAGCTTGAAAAACTTTTGCTATTGTATATACTAGTCAGTAACCCGTCGGTACCCGACGGTGAATAATTTTTTTTTGATTAAGTAAATAATTATTTATGTGTTTTAATTAATTTTTAAGTAACAATATAAATCGAAATTGATAATCAATGTAGCGGATATTAGGAGTATAATTAATACAGAAAAAAGATGTTGACATATGATGTAACGTGGAAAGCCCTTGAAACAACTATCTCGCCGGCACAAAACCATGGGAGGTTAGGTCCCTGCCTAACCAAAAAACATTATTAAGATTTTAGTGTTACAACTTTGGAAGATGAAGAGATATAGTTACAATAGCGTGAGTTTAATAGTGTGTGCCTAATTGTCAACATAATCTCTTCCATCTCTTATAATGACTTGAAAATGCATCCATAATGTGAGTAAAGATCCTCTTTATCATAATACTGTACCATTGTTTGTGCAACGAATAGAATATTTACATGTGTCAAAGAGGATTTGAATGGAAACCTCCTGTTAGCTAATAGAACAGGGGTAGAATAGGAAGATTGACATTTTCATTATTCTCACACCTGCTATCTCACTCCTGAGTTTTCTCTCTCTCTCTCTCTCTCTCTCTCTCATTCCGAAGAACAAATGAAAAAAGGCCAAGATTCAAGCACTTCATTAGAGTCACGAAAAAATGATTCTTTTTACTGTTAATTGCTGAAATTTCTAAAAATGGTTTCCCCCATGGCAGCTTGTTAGCCTCCATGGTGCCTAAAGATTTGAAAAAGATTGAATACTTGCTTTCTTGCTTCTTTGTTTGTGTTATTTGCCTTGGATTTAGTGCATTGCTTCTTCTCCAAATCGTTTTTACGCCATCATTTTGAAGTTTGGGGTGTTCTTGAGCTAAGTTTGTCAAATCTTTTCTAAGATTTGCTCTTTCCAACCTTTATTCGGAGTTAGCTCGCGCATACGAAGTTTGTTTGTTCGGATACGTGGGTTTGCTATAAATTTGGGTGCTTTTCCAAGTTGTTTCAATCACGGCTTTAAATTTTCTCGGTGCTATTCTAGTCTATTTTGCTGCTGTGTTTTTCAATTTTCTGCTGCATTCTTGAGTTTGCTGCTGCTGCCTGTTTAATTCCTGCTTCTAGCTGCTTTTTTTCTGCTGGTTTGTGCTTGTTTTTCATCACTTTTACCCTCCCTTGCTTCAAAAATTCGTTATTCTTCAAGCTTCATCCATGGTGATGCTTTGTTGAGCTTATTATTACACAATGGGTATAAGGGCAAAACAGACAAAACCCATCAGTCTTCTCTGCCAAAAAGGACAGGAACATGCTCATTCTGCCCCTTTTCCTGAGCATAATTCATGTTGCGAATTTAGAAAGCAATAATCGAAAAACACATCAAACACACTACATATATTATGCTCACTCCGTCTAATAATAAAAAAAAATCATAAAGAGATTAATTTCAACTAAATAAAGTCATTAATTTTTAGAAAAAAAGGAAACTTTTGGAATGGAAGTAGTAACAAATTATGCAATTCAATATTACTGTTAAAAAAAACTCACTTTTGAACATAGTAATATTAAAGTGTCACTGCAAATAACCATGATGCAAAATTAATGATAAAAAAATCCAAATAGTCTAAGAAATCCAACATAAAAAAGATTCAAAAAAAGTAATTGTTTCAAGGAAAACGTCTCTAATCAGACTTTTCCGTCTTAATTTTCTTAGTAGTCTTGATAGATGTAGTGAAAAGCTGGTAATCCTCATCTCCATCGAGAACAACAATTGCACGCTTTTCTGGAGTAATTTTCTTATAAAGAAGTCACTCACAAATTCGAAATAGAAAACATTAAATATATATAATTTGAAGCACAAATAATTGTCTTACAAAAAAAGCAAATAGTCGTCAAAGTTTGTATTAAAACTATCATTAGTCACAGCAGTGATTGTACGGCTACCCATTGAACTCCCCTGTGTTCGCCTAATAACACGATAGAAAAAATAAATGATATTAATAGCTACTCACGTCACGACCAAGCACTATCAATTATATTGTAGGGTATAGCACGAACTTTTTACAAAATTCGGCATGTTCGGGAAATGTAGGATTAATGTACATCTTTGTAGCCCCGACCATTGTGGTAACACGATGAACGCCTATATTTATTTTAATGAAAACTCATATTAGCTTTGAATTGAATATTGCAATAATATAAAAAATAATAATAATAAATAACACTCACATTGATAGCTAGATAATATGACAAACTGTAAGATCAAGACTATAGGCTCATCTGTAACTTCTTCCCTTGCATTAATATATGCAGTAAGCTCATCAGCATAATTCTCCCATAAAGCAGCTACCAATTCGACCCCACTACAATACCACAACAAATATTTATAAAATAATATCATTTTTTAATTAATGTCACATAAAACTTTGTGAAGATAAAACTTTGTGCACAGCCATTCAAAATGCTCGATTGTGCGAAGTTAAATTGACACTTAGTAAGAAACTTTGGTCCCTTTTTCACGAACGTGCCAAGATAAAGGGCACGTTTGTGCTGCATGCGATTAGGTTTTGAGCTAGCCGAATTCTTGTTAGGATTTCTTATGCACACATCATTTACTTCATGTACACATATAACTGTTTTGTACTCTTTTTTGCACACTTATCATTGTTTTCTGAAGCACTTCCATCTATATTTCTTTATTTAGGAACTTTTCAAAATGAAGGGATTATAGGGATTATTTTTTAGAGATAATATATTAATCTACCAAGTGTGTTATTTTTTTTTTTTTTTGGAAGTGATATTGTATTCCTAAAGCATTGAAGGCAATGCATATACATTAACTCTAATAATCTCAACATATGCTGATTTGGTTATTGGTATTTTCTTAGAAGTAACTTTGGCGCCTTTCATCATTTTTTGTCTTTTTTTTCTAAGTATTAAAAAAAATTGCAGGTTGAGAGCAATACAATTGTATTTGAGAAATAATTTTGAGTCATGTATGGTACTCTTTTTTTTATAAAAAAACTTTGATTTTTAGTAATAATTTAGAGTCAACTTTTTTAACCATCATACTATTTGAGAATCATCAGTTAGAATATAAAACTCATGGTATTCTAAAAATATAGTTATTGATGCAAAGTTAAGAGAATTTTTATTTTCAACTTTATTTAAATTTGACACAAAGTTAAGAGAATTTTTATTTCACGTTACTTTATAAATAGTTATTGATACATCAATTAAAACACTATTAATAATTATTTATGAAATTTCATGAAGATAAATAAATTGTTGGCCAATTTAATCACATTGACCAATAAAATCAAGTTATGATATTTATTTTGGGGCAAAGAAAATACTCCCTCCGTCCACTTTGTTGCTTCACAGTTACTGTTCACACGTGGATTAAGGAAAAAAATAATGATATAAATATTGTGAGTGTAAAAGTAAAATAGGAGAGAGAATGAGCGGAGGGAATAGTAAATTATAATGGTGTTGTGAGTATTAAAATAATGTAGGAGAGAGAATGAGTGGGGTAGGGTTAATATTTTAATAATAAAAACTTTTCATTTTAGGTAAAAAAAAATAAAGTGTGAAGTATGTATTTGAACGCCCAAAATAGAAAGTGTGAAGTAAGTAAGTGAACGGAGGGAGTATATCATTATTAATATCATTTTTATATAAAGATTTTAGTTACTTCATTGGTGGGTTTAAGTAAGCAATTTTAGTTAGAAACTTAGAATATACGACATACTCTATGTGTTAATGTAAATGATACAGGGTTTCTTTTAAAACCATAAACTCTAATAAAATACAAATTACAAACTACAAACTACAAACTACAATATGATATACTTGTATAGATCACCTTACTAAAGTTCACAATGAAACAGTCAGTAATGGCTATTTGAACTCTTTGTGATCTTGTTAAATTATTACTTTTAAACCTTACCGTAGTTTTCTCGAGACATATAAGATAAAGACTCTCTTTTATGAAATTTGATTAAATAACTATAACATAAGTATCTAAATTTTCATTTCTTTAAGATAAATGAAACTACAATTATCATGTTCAACTTTATCCTTTAATTCAAGTTTAAATTTTATGACATTTTTATTATTCTGATGAAATTTTAAAAATTATTATTAATGTAATACAAATGATATACTATTAATTACCATATTAATATTTAGAATTTCAAGGTGATAATTATAAGTGTATATAGTTTTGATCAACTTTCAATTAAGTTAACGGCTAAAATTCAGGACGGAGTAATATTTATATTTAACCCATCCAAAAATCAATCTCTTTTCTTTTTAGTTCTCTCTAATTCGGTGTATTTCTATAACATATAAATGCATTCTATAACCACGCACCTCGTTCTATAATAACTTCTTCATAAATATAATAAGATAAAACTTCTAATTATTTTTAAAATAAATTTTAATGGGAATTTACATTTAATTGGTCAAGATTTCCAAAATAAAATTTTTACTACTTGACTATCTTGAGTTGCACTAAAAATTGAGACTATTTATTTTAAGAGCAATAAAGAAGGAGGGAGTATTACTTTTAAAACGCATTGTAACTTCTTTTTTTTTTTTTTTAGACTGAGACTATTTTTTAACATAATTTAAGTAGAGTTTAATTATTTAATTAAAAGAAAGTTCTTAAGTTTTAGTTTTTTAAGATAAATAAATATAAACATGTCAGTTCTTCAAATTCATTCTCTTAATCAAGTTTGAATTTTAAATATGTATTTGAAGGAGGTATAGATGAGTCAAATTGCTAAGTCTATCAACTCATACAAACTCTTATTGCTAGTACTACCTTATCCTAAATGAACAATCAAATTTTTTTCAAATATGCCTCTGATCAAGATTCAAGAGTAAATCTCATTTTTTTGAACAATCTTTTTGAAACGGAGGAAGTATATTACTTCTAAAAACACATTGTATTTTTATTTTTTGACTGAGACTTTTTTTTTATATAGAATTTAAGTAGCATTTAATTTAAACAATATGTACAAACCTACCTAAAATACAAGGTCATAGATAGTTATTTTATTTATAGTTAAGTTCTGATTATTGCTATCATTTATTGTGGGATGGAAGAATATATCATATGAAAATCAAATGTTTGCGATCATTTGTTATATTCTTATGATTTAAATTGTATTTGATTAATTAAATACTAATGCTCTCTTCTTAAATGAATGCCAATTTTCACATTAAACACATTTTCAAAAGGTTATTTTTAATAAAATATAGAAGTAAAAATGTATAACACAGCCTTATTATCTACCTTGTAAATTTTTGCAAGATTGCGTTGAAATATAATGGCTCGACGAAAGAAAAAGTCTCAGCAAATTTGAAAACTCATTGAGGGATAATTTTGATTTTCTTATAAGCATTTTTAATTTCGCAATGCGGTTGCTAAAGGCATATACTCCCTCCGTCTCATAACATATTGCAACATTTTGTTCCTAAACATGAATTAAGAAGAGAATATATATATTCAAAAGTACTGTGAGTGGGAATGGGAGTGAATATGATAAGTGAGTTAGGATTTTCTAGTGGGACCCACAATGCAGGTAGTCAATACGCCCAAAACAACACGAGAAAAAACATCAAACAATCCAAATTAACTGACAAGTCCACAAGCACCTTAATTTACCAAATTGTTTCAAGCAGTGAGCATGAAGGTGAGAGTCTTTCCATCGAGGACGGTGGCCTTGATTTTCTCTCAACTATAGGGATTTCCTGTGTTGCTTGACTTCTTGATCAGGAATGTTGTTGAATCCCTCTTTATGTTTGACTTCTTCATTGAGGCTTACAAACTGCTGAATGAGGCTTCTATATGTCAGATTCATTCTTTTGTAAAGCAGTGAGCATGAAGGTTGTTTTTTGAGAAACTAAAACAATTTTCCTTCGTAAAACATTCTTATCCGAAGCCTCCGCCCCATCACCACCGCCGTCCCATTTATATTTTCCCATCCAAAAATCATCACCAAGCTCCACCATTGTCCCCACACATCCTTTCGGTATGTCCTTCTCTCTCTCTCTCTTTTTACATGCTTGGCAAGAGCAAGCTCTACAACCAAACAAAGAATCTCATTATAATTGAAAGATAAAATGATATGGTGTTTTTGGGATAGATACAAACAACTAAGTAATAATTTGAAAAGTAAGAAAACTTTGATTGGTACGACGCATTGCAGCTGGCCTCATAGCGCTTGGACAAATTGGCGGTGAAACGGAACCGGCGCTTGGGGTTCTTCACAACGCCACACGAGATTCCTCCATTTCTACAAACCTCCTCCGATGAATGCTTGAAACTCCCCCAAAATTCTCATTCAAATAGCTTTCCACGTCACCTTAAGCAATCGGCCGCTTGAAAAATAATGAAGCATCGGCCAATGAAATGATGGAATGATGACATGGAATTCCACTTCATAAATCCACGTGGCTTAACACGAGAATGGCAAAAGACTCTCCTATATAATATTTATAAAGGTGCTATCATCTCCATCTTTTGTAAGGCAACAAAACGGCTTCACAAAGGATTTGCTCGCACAGTTTGGTTTTCATGTTCAAATAATTGAACCAAAACTTGAATGGCGAGAGCCGATGAGAAAACACAAGAAGGTGATCTAGTCAAAACTACCTTAAGAGGGCATTTATTCAAATTCGATTGTGGCGGAGAATGCGGCTCGAACCAACTTTATGATGACTTAAAATGGAATGCAAAAGCTATGAGAAGAAAGTAGCCGAAACCGGCGTTATCACCACTCTAGTGCGGTTGCTAGCTACTGGTCTTGCTGACAAAACAAAATGTCGCCCGCTCACTTGGGAAGTTTTCGAAAGCTCCTCTGCCTTGACCGAGGCCGAGTTGAGAAGAAGGGTCTTTTCACTTGTTGTTTTGGCTCCCCTGAAACTCTTTGTACTCTACACGTGGGTGTTTGTACCACCGAATCCTCATTCTGTCTTGTGGAAGCTAATGCTGTAAGATCCCTAGTGCGAGTTCTTGGAGAGCCAGATCTTGGAGCTGTGAATCTTCTTTAGGGGCACTCTTGACATTAATAGAAGGTGAACTATTGCAGCGTGGGAGTAAAGTGCTAGACAAAGGCAATGCCATTGCGGCCATTATAAAATTGCTGAGTTTATCTAGCCCTTATTTGCAAGATCGAGCTCTGGGGGCCTTGGAAAGGATATTTAGACTACACGAATTTAAAGAAAAATACAAGTCGTCGGCTCGGATGCCATTAGTTGAGATCGGACAAAGAGGAAATGGTGAGATGAAGTATTTGTTGGATAGTTTTACCATATGCCTCGTGTAGATTCACTTGATGTCTTGAGAGTTCAAAGATGTTGAGTATAGTACACACTAAAAATTAAGGAAGTTCTGTCTAGGTTTGGTAGGCAAGGGACAGTTTGGGAAGTAACACTGAATTGTACTCTTTTCAAAAGACTACGAAGAAATTCTTGTGTGTCGGAATGCACTAATTACCATAAAAAAATATCCAGGAAAATCATTTACATAAAAAAACTAAGAAGTTCACATCTAAAATCAACAATTCCCATTTGAAAACTACCTAAACTAAATTAAAACACATGAGCTTGAAACTAACTGAAAACTGGGCAGCCATCAACAACAATGCCTTTGGCAGTAGGGCAAGAAGCAAGTGGACATCTAGAAGTATATCTACCTCTTTACGATTTCTAATGTATGCTTTAAGCAAGGTATTATACATCCTCTTATTCACTGGGATAAAATTTCTCAATAAACCCACAAATGATTCCACATCTTCCAAATGGCCCATTTGACCTCTCCCTGCTGCACGAATCCTGTTGCCACTCTTCCCCAACTATCTGGAGTGGTTTCTTTACCTTTCTCTGCCAAGTCATTGAGCAATGTCTTGGCTCTATCATACAACTCTCTATCAATATATCCAACAATAAGAGCATATGGGACCCGGAAATCATAGCAGTTTCCAGAAGATTCCCACTCCTGCAGCAATTTCTCAGCTTCCTCAAGCTCATCAAGCTTTAACAAAGATTATAACATTGCTATATAATCTCTGTTAATGCCGCCTTGAAAAATAATGAAGCATCAGCCAATGAAATGATGGAATGTTGACATGGAATTCCACATCATAAATCCACGTGGCTTAACCTGAGAATGGCAAAAGACTCTCCTATATACCGCAAACTGCTGAAGTAGCCTTCCGCTTCTCATTAGTTGTAGTCCTTCTCCATAACTTTCTTGGAGTCGGAATGATAAGAACTCCTTTAATGAAAGATTTGGCCACTTTGACATATGAGGTTTATTTCTAGATTCTAGGAATATCTGTATAGTATCCATCCTCGCCATACGCAAACAAATTTTTCATTGATTCGCAGCAAAAGGTCAATGTGGGAAAGGGGTTCGCAAAAAATTCAATGTTGGTAGTCACATTGCAACGGTTGAACAAACTCGGATAACTAACATGCATTTGCCCAACATTATACATCATGTTCCGAATTTAACATAAAATTGACTACTGTAACGCAATAATCCATTTACAACGGCAATACTCATGTGGATGTACCAAAAAAGAACTCACCTTGTATAAACTGAAATGCAGCCTTTGAGACCAGAACTGCAACTCTCAATTTCTCCTACAATAACCAATGCCATAAACCGATCGGCCCACTAACGTAAATCTATTGAACAGATATGTCTAACTTGCAACCGTGTACTTTTCCTTTCATGAGCAGGTCATGTAACGTAAGTAAGTCGTGCAATCATCGACAATGCATCTTTTGTTTAATTTATTCCCCAAAAAAATGCATAAACTAAAGAGCTACAACATGTAACCAATCGATCGTTTATTAAATCACCATAAACAGTGTTTGAAGAAACCCTAGATATATCCATGATTTCAGAATTAATTTACAGATCAAAATCAATTAAAATAAACAACATCAATTCATACGATTAAAATTCAAAGATAGAGAGAGAGATGAAACCCTACCTAATTGAATACACACCTCAAGAAAACTCCAGTGTTAGGGTAGACCAAAGCGCGAGAATTTGCTTAGGGATGCAGGCGTGGAACGGGGCTTTGATTTTCAGTTCGTTATGAACAGATGGGAATGACAGAATTTCTGTTATTTTCTTCTCAGATCAAATAATTTTCCTGCGGATATGATTTTGGCTGAAAGATTTGTGTTTATCACTTTATCTCATAAATTCGAAGGAATATGTGTTTATCTCAAAATTCTAAGAATTATCTAATACAGTATTGTTTTAGGTTTTTTTTTTTTTCGGTAATAAATTAAAAAATGACTGACAAATTGGAATAAAAATGAGTTGGAAATGGAGCTGATGACGTGGCCTTTGACGTGGACTTTTCTGGAGGCTCTAAATAGTTTTGTTGTTTATATTATATATGATTAGATTTGAGATGTTATTTAGTAGGGAATTTTTTATAAAAAGTTATATAAAAAAGTTAATATTTTTTAAAGAAATGAAAGTATATAATAGAAAAAAAGAGGGACGGAGAATAGCATATACTTTTTTAATTTTTTTAAAGTTATTTTTGAATAAATAAAACTATTTGATATGATATTTTAAATTTGAAATTAGAATCATTTACATATTGGATTTCAAATGGATGATTGTGATTGGTGGAGGAGGGAAAGATTGGCCAATGATATTGTGTCACTTTAAGTTTTTTAGGAGCTTGAAAAACTTTTGTTACTATATATAGTAGATTTGAGATGTTATTTAGTAGGGAATTTTTAATAAAAAGTTATATAAAAAAGTTAATATTTTTTAAATAAATGAAAGTATATAATAGAAAAAAAGAGGGACGGACAATAGTATTTATTTTTTTAATTTTTTTAAAGTTATTTTTGAATAAATAAAACTATTTGATATGATATTTTAAATTTAAAATTAGAATCATTTACATATTGAATTTCAAATGGATGATTGTGATTGGTGGATGAGGGAAAGATTGGGCAATGATATTGTGCCACTTGGAGTTTTCTAGGAGCTTGAAAAACTTTTGCTATTATATATAGTAGATTTCTTTTCAATCACACCAACAAAAAATAAAATAATTAAAAAATTTTGACAATTACATATTAAAAATATGATAGTGATAATTAGACTTACTCATTCATAATACATTTTGACAATTTCATATGAAAAATAATTATAAAATTGATAAGCGTAATACAATATTTTTTATTACACTTACTCATTCATAATACATTTCAAATATAAATCTAATTGGTGTAACTAAAAAAATCCTGGAGAAGTGGATTAATTTTGAACAATATGTAGTCAATTTTACAACATTTGATAAGTATTTGTAATATTATCTAAAATATTTTCAATAAACAAATTGAATAATAAATAACTTATCGCATGTGATTTAATTTTATTATTTTGAAAAAATCAATATAAAAATACAAGTATAAAATAAACTAAAAATTACGCTGAAAATAACAATAAAAATATAGTTAACTATTGAAAGTTAATTCTTCATTTTACAAGAAAAGTATTTCAAGGGAAATCAGTTATTATTAAATATAGTAGATAAATAAATTTGTAGTGGTATAATCTATAGTATAATAGTATAAATGAGACCCCCATTGTGAATAGTGGAATGAACAGTTTCAATCGTCGAAATTCCCATTTTGCCCTCACTATTTTGCCCCTTTCCCATTTTGCCCTTAAATTTTTTTATTTTTTTTTAAATTTAAAAAAAAATTTAAAAAGTAAAATTAGGTGGCCTTGGACACGAACATGTGCTAGTATATTATAAATAAAACTCTTCATTAATTTCTTATAAAGCCAATGATGATTATGTCTATTTAAAAAGATGAAAAAGCGTAATTGCATCTACTTACAAAATTTCTTAGTGGAAAATCAAAAGTTATAGTGGAATATCCGAATTTTTTCTCATTTAATTATTTTTTAAATTTTTATTTACAAATATGACTTACTGTTAAAAGTTTTACTCGAAATGTCCTACTTTTTGTAAATCACTACACCGTGTAGCGATTTTGACATTTTTAATTTCAAACTCGCCAAACCATTTAGCGAGTTTATTTATTTTTTATTTCCATTAATTATTTTTGTAATATTAAAAAACAAATTCCAAATATTAAAAAACAAATTCCATGAAAATTAAACTCGCCATTTCATTTGGCGAGTTTAAACGTAAATAAAAATCGCTAACTCAATTGGCGAGTTTAAAGGAAAGGTGAACTCGCCAATTGAATTGGCGAGTTTGCAAAAACCAGAATTCCCACCATCAGTTAACAGTTTGGTCCACCTGCAAAACACACGTACACAAACAACAAAATCAACAAAACAAAACTCATGTATACAGCAACAAATATAGAAACAAACTAAAACTTTCAAAAAACAAACAAATAGATTACAAAAATATTGTAATATACTACAAATATCCATTACAAAAACTACTAAACTAATCATGTAAGTGTTGGGTTTTGGGGTTACAAACGCAGCGAAAGATTTACAAATAACATCAAAACCCTAGCCCTATGATCCGTCTAGCATGAAGAGATTAGAAATTTATATGAGATAGAATTTACATACCTTGAATGCGATGAAGTTTAACAAAGTAGATCACAAAATTCAAGCCTTGAACTTTGATGTCGAATCGGATCTTCAAACTTCTCCTTGATCTTCAATGTGATGAATTGATCCAAGCCTTAGGTGATAACGTAACCACCCTCTAATGGTAATCCACACGCGAACGAACCAAGAACACCTTCTTGTTGGATTGCTAGATGTTCCTCTTGATTATTGAATCAATATTCAATAATCAAAGCCAAAAACAATGGAACAATTTGGGACTTTTGATTCAAAATCAAAATCAAAATCAAAATCTAGAGTTTCATAAACCTTGGATTATGATATATTAGAGAGAGAATTATGGCTGCAAAGGACTTATATTTATATCATATATAAACCCTAGTCAAAATAGGTTAGAAGTCCTTAGGCAATCCCAATCCAATCTGTCCAAGGAAACCGCGTTCAGACCAAAAACCGCCAAGGGCACGACTCGTGCTCCTGGGCACGAGTCGTGCAAGGCAATACGAGTGATTCCAAGCCATTTTTTAGTCGTGTCACACTTCATGAAGAAAGTTGCACTCGTGCTGGATTTTGTCACGAGTCGTGACAATAGTCACGAATCGTGCTTCACCCCAAAAGTCAACTGGTCAACGAATTTCCTTGAAATGCAAAAACGCAGTCGTTTACTGCTCCTGGCACGAGTCGTGCCCTTCCCCAAAATTTCCTGATTTAGCTCGAATCAAATTCGTTCTTTGTGTGTGACCCAAAATGAATTATATTATGTTGGTAGTGAGTCGAAACATCGACCTCACAAGACATAAGTGACTTCTAGGAAATCATTATGTCCATCCAATTAATATAACATCAAAGCTTGATTCCTCAATAGATCCAATGTCATAATCCCTTTGTCCACGATGTCCAATTGAATATGAGTCATGGTCTATGTCAACTCATTCCGTTCAATGCTTTCTCGATTCCGAATATGTTAATAATCCAAATGCATTTGATCTCTATCAAATCACTTGAGTGTAGCCACACATTTTATCAACATCATTCATCGAGGGGCCCAAGCAAACATCTCTCTTCATAAAGAGGGACACATCCCTTATCATTCTTCCCTACATGATTCCAATTGTGCCAACATAGTCCTTATTGCTATCCGATTAAAGATAGTGTTAGATTATATCAAACACGATCTTCGTCATGTGGAAGACGATGATAATCTCAGGTACGAAGGATTCAATAGCACGACTATCATGAGATTTAATCATGACAACAGACCATGTCATAAATCTCACAAGTAGGTCATGTCCAATACTTGTTCTCTAGCAAGTATCCATAAGTGTAATGTACATCTCTATGCATATAATCATCTCTATGATTATCCATTACCAACTTATACTAGTTGTTCATAACAACTAGGGACGCAGTTCAATATAATAAACATGCAAAACATATAATGAACAGAATAAACATGCTCTATAATAAATAATAAAGATGATACATAACGGTTCAAGTTAAACATAACTATAGCCTAGGGCATTACACCAACAGTAAGTTCACCCCCGTCTGTGCCTGTCTGGGTGCACGATGTCCACGTCTACGAGGCTGTCTAGGTGCCACACCCTGGGTGCGATCAACCGGTACTGAAGGTGCTTCAGCCTCAAGCCGTTGCTGCTCTCTCACATGCGTGAGAGTGTGTCTGACAATCCTCCGCACCTTAAACCGGGACGGACACAGCGGACTTTTCTGCTCCTCATCCCTAGTAATGCCAGCTTCATTTGTCACATGAACATGATGTAAGTTTTGTACCTGTTTTTATAGCATAAATTATGAGAATGAGACATAATTTAATAATTTGAAGTAAAAAAAGTAAGGTGATTATAATGAGAACAATTTAAGAAATGCTTACCAAACCCTCCAAGAAAGGGGCCATCGCCCGGTAACCAATCTCCTCTACATGCACTGGGTTTTGGACAAACATGCACGTGATCCTCTTGTACCAAATCATGTAAGGATGCGTATAATGCATGGCCTGAACCCCCATCTGCCCGTACACCACTCTATCCCGCCTTTGTTCCCAAGCTGCTATAAATAGCTGGTGTCGGGAACCCCAAACGACATGGCTGTTCCCGCGGCGGTAAACCCTGTGACACTCCTCCCCTGTGTCACACGATTCTGGGATCCCCTGCAGCATGCCGAACTGCCTCAACACGCGATCAGGGTGGTGCCACTCTACCTTCTCAAAACAGATCAGAGGGACTCTAGACCTCCAAATAACCTCTCCCTGACGGCAATAAGCTGGAGCCTGTTGATCTCTGTATGGCATCCACACAACCTGATCATCCTCCAATTGCGCTAGCTGGTCTCAATAGCTGCGAAGGTTGTGTGCAGTAACATACTTCAGAGATAACCGTCCAATCCACCTGAAATTCAATAAATGGAGAAGTATAAGTCAAAAGTTTCAATATATAGTAGGTGACAATAATATTTCAGATGGAAAACTCATTAATAAATGTATACCTGCACCCCAAGGTAGGGATGGCCAAACCGAACCGGAACCGGAAAACCGGACCGGAAAAGCCCGAAACCGGAGCGAACCGGGGAGAAAACCGAAACCGGACGGACCGAAACCGGGGTTAGTGCGGGCCGGTTAAGGGTTACAAAAATGTCAAACCGGACCGGAACCAGAACTGTGAACCGAACGAAATTTCCACGTTTTCCAAAGAACCGAACCGGACCGGAAAAGCCCAGAACCGGAGCGAATCGGAGAGAAAATCGGAACCGGACGGACCGGAACCGGGGTTAGTACGGGCCGGTTAAGGGTTACCATTTGGCCGAACCGAAACCAGCGGTTCAAGGCCCAAAATCGAAATCGAACCGAATTTGGTCATCCCTACCCCAAGGGAAGGTTGCCCTGATCCTCATTTGGCCTAAGAGAAATAGGTTGCGTACATAGCAACCTATTCCATGCCCAAAGCTGTTGGGTTTTATGGGTCCATGCGCAGCGGAATTAAGCATAAAATTAACATAAAACCCAAGCCCTAAGATCCGTTCTATACGATTAAATTGAATTCCTATGAGATAGAATTTACCAACCTTTTTGCTTTCCGGTCTTGAGCTATCGAACGGATAATTATGTGATTCGTAATCACAAACTTTTGACCTTCAAATCTTCGAATCTTCAACTTCTTTGGATCTTCAGATTTGAACTCTAGGCCTTTGATTTGTTTGAACAAATTAAGACCCTCTTTTGGTAATCCACACAAATATGAATGTCGAGAACGATTCTCGGGTTGGGAATTGCTAGATTCCTAAAAACTTATGGAAGAATATTGAAAGGACTTTTTATTGAGAATTTATTGAAAAATTCGGCTAGCTTATTAGGTCTGACAGACCTCACATATTTATACTACAATAGTATGAATATGTCTCCTAATCGTATTAGGAGAACAGGCTGTCAAAACCGCGTAGGGCTTGATATGTCGCGCGGTATATTAAGCCATTGGCTTAATATGTCGCGCGGTATATATAGCCAGATACAGAGACTCTCAATCATTCTTCCTCCGGTTCAACCAATTCATTCTATTTGTGTGTGACCCAATAGGATTGTATTATGTTGGCAATGAGTCCGATCATATCGGCCCTCATAAGACATAAGCGGACTCTAGCAAGCCATTATGTCTACCCAAATAACACAACGTAAGAGTTCACGTTTCCAATGGTACACTTTCATTTCTCCCTTTGTCTCACGATGTTATATTGAACACAAGTCATGGTTCACGTCAACTTGTATTTGTTCAATGCTTTCTCGATCTTGAGTATAATGATAATCCAATCACATTGGGGTGTGGCCACACTCTTTCATCATTATCACTCATCGAAGGGCCCAAGCAAAACATCTCTCTTTCGAGGGACAAATCCCATCTTGACTTATCATCCTTCCCATCATGAATCCGATCATGCCAAAATTAGCCTTTATAGATATCGTGTTAAGATACCGTTTGACTAAAATCAAACATAACTTTCATCATATGTAAGGTCATGATAATCTCAGGTCTAAGGACTAAATGAAGTAACCATATGAGATTTAATTATGACATTTGACCATGACATAAATCTCATACGGGTCAAGTCCAGTTACTTGTTCTCTAACAAGTACCCATAATTTCAATGTGCATCTCTATGCATATAATCATCATATGATTATCCATTGACAATTATACTAGTTATTTACAAGTTTGTAATGTGCATCTCTATGCATATGATCATCTCTATGATCATCCATTACCAACTTATACTAAATAACTAGGGACACAGATTAATATAATAAACATGTAAAACATATATATTAATCAAAATAAAATTTGTCTTTTATTAATGATAAAGACGATACAACAAGGTTTATAGAAACTATAAGCCTAGGGCACATACACTAACAGCTCCCACTTGCACTAGGCTCCATTTATGTATCGAATACTCATGGATCTAACATGACCATCATGCTTACACTGTGCGAGGGTCTTTGTAAGTGAATCCCTAATGTCATCATCGGTTGATACTTTGTATATCTTGACTTCTTCTCATTCTTTATGAATTCCTCAAAGAACGTCTAAGTGAGTGTTTGGATCGTTGTTGTGACCTTGGTTCCATTGTTTGCACAAGTGGCACCACTATAGTCATAACAAGAGCTTCACCGATTAGTGATACTTGGAACATTTCCAAAACACTAATGAACTTTTGATCCAAACTGCCTCTTTTATTAGTAGAATTGGCTACAATTTCTGCTTGGAACTCTTCCAATCAAAACTGCACCTCTAATAAGCATAAACATAAATCTTAATTGCGATTTAAAATAACTTTGTCAGTTTGGAAGCTAGCATCTATGTAACCCTTACGGAAGATTAACTTCCAATCTTTCAAATACCAAGAACATATCCTTAGTTCTTCTTAAGTACTTAAGGATCATCTTGACTCCCATCCAATGGTTTATATCGGGATCGGATTGGTATCGACTCATCATGCTTGGAGCATATGAAACGGCTGGGTCTAGTACAAATCATGGCATACATGACGGATCCAAATGCCGAAGCATATGTAACTTCATTCATTTTCCCTTTTGCTCATCATTTGTCATAAGACAATGAATATTGCTAAGAGAAATACCATGATCCATTGACAAGATACTCTTCTTAGACTCTTTTAAGAATCTTGTCAATGTGAACACTTTGACTCAAACCAATTTATCCTTCTAGATCTATCTCTATAGATCTTGATTCCAAGGATGTAAGCGGCTTTACCCATGTCTTTCATTGAGAAACCTTTCCTAGACCAAGACTTAACAGTCTTAAGTGTCGGAACTTGTTTTTCCAATGAGTAAGATATCATTGTAATAAAACAATAGAAATACTCCTACGCTCCCACTGAATTTCATGCATACACAAGATTCATCTTTGTTCTTTGATGAAGTCAAACTCTTTGACCAATTCATCAAAACGAAGATTCCAATTCCTTGAAGCTTGCTTCAACCCATCTCATGGATTTTTGCAACATGCATACTTTATTAGAGTTTCTTGGATCGACAAACTATTCGGGTTGTGTACTATACACATCCTTAATAATCTTTCCATTTAAAGAAAGTCGTTTGACATCCATTTGTCATATCACATAGTCACAATATGTGATAATAGCAGTTGAAATTCTAACAGACTTTAACATTGTAACTGGCGAAAAAGGTTTCAACATAGTCAATACTATGAATTTGCCCAAATCCCTTTGTTACAATTTTTAGTCATGAAAGTATACACCTTCCCATCCATGTCGGTCTTGAAGACCTACTTGCACCCTTTAGTTTTTACACCTTTAGGTAGCCCAATCAAGTTCCAAACTTGATTGTCAAACATGGATTGCAATTCGGATTCCATGGTTCCTAACCATTTATCCAAATTAGGAGGGGACATCGCTTCTTGATAGCAAGTAGGATCGTCATTCTTAATTACTTCCACTTCATCACTTTCCGCAACGAGAAATCACTATTTCTTGAGTTCGGATAGTAACCTATCCAATCTACGATGGACTTGTGCATCTTGAACCGGTTTTACAACTCCTTTGTGAACTTGGTTCTGTCTCTACTCTTGGTTCCATATTATTTTCGAGTTCTTGAACTTCTTTCAAGATTAATTTTACTCCCACTAGATTCTTTATTGAGAAACTATTTCTCAAGAAACAAATCGTGTAGAGCAACAAACATTATGTTCTCTTTGTGATTGTAAAATCAATATCCGAAAATAACCTTGTCAGATTTGGTGCTAACTTATAAGAGACAAGTCTCTTTACATAAGATTCGCAACCCCAAATCTTCATGAAAGACAAACTAAGTTTTCTTCCATGCCACATCTCATGTGGGGCCTTAGGAACCGATTTAGTAAGGACTCAATTCAGTGTAACCGCATCATTTCTAATGCATATCCTCAAAAGGAAATAGGAAATAGGAAAGTCTAATTGACACATCATCGAACGAACCATGTCCTACAAGGTTCAATTCCTCCTTTCAGACACACCATACAATGTGGTGTTCCGGGTGGAGTCAACTTTGAAACGATTTCATAGTTTTGAGATGATTGTCAAACTTTTGGCTCAAATATTCATTACCTCGATCCAATCGAAGTACTTAATAGTTTTGCCAAGTTGTTTTGCACTTCATCTTGAAATGTTCGAAACATCTCAAACGATTCACCTTTGGACTTCATCAGATAGACATAATCATATCTAATAAGTCATTGGTGAATGTGATGAAACACCAAAATCCTCCCCTAGCAATGCTGCTTATGGTCCACATACATCTCATGTATAATGACCAATAAAGCACTAGCCCTCCCACTACTATTAGTGTAGGGTGGTTTGGTCAATTATCCCAATAAACAAGATCAACATTCCTCAAATGACTCATGGTCATATGAGTCTAAAAGTCCATGTTAATGGAGTTTAGATATATGTTTCTTATTTATCTGACCAATCCGGCAATGCCATATGAACGCGTTGTTCATATTGTTCGGTTTAGATTTCCATTTATATTATAGATATCTTCAACATTATTTTGTTTCTCATCTTCCAGGATATGAAGACCATTCAATGACATATGCATTACAATAAGGCATATCATTAAATGAATATAAAACTTCTTATTGAAAATAAGAAAATTATATCCTTCATCATCCTTTTAAGAAACCGAAATAATACTCCTACTCAAATTCGGAACGTAGTCATACTTGTTCAAAACAAGTATTACTTCACAAGGTAAAGTGACTTCATAAGTCCCTATGGCTAATGTAGCAACCCTTGCTTCATTTCTACACATAGGTTTAATTTACCTTCTTTGAGTAGCTTTCTATTCTTTGTTCCTTGCACATTTAAACAAATGTGGGATCCAATCCGGTATCATATACCCAAGAACAAGAAGTTGAAAGGAAAATATCTATCATATAGATACTCGAAGTAGTGGCAATCATATTGCCCTTCTTCACCTTTTAGGCCTTCCTAATAAGCCTTGCAACTTTGCTTCCAATGACAATCTCATTGCAATGACAGCAAACTGCATCCTTTTGAGACACTTTGGGTTTAGCCTCTTCGGCTCTGACAACTTTTGTCTTAGGTTTAGCAATCTTTGCTTTACCTACTTTGTTTTCCTTTATGAACCCCTTTCTTGTGTTAACCATTAACACTTTTGCGGATTGCTCCTTGTTGCATCTCATGCATTAAGGGCCTTCACCACAACATACATCTTTTGCCTAGCTCGCACTTGGAACGTTTCCTTTTGCGTTATTCTAGAACAAAAGTGACTCCCATATGTTCAAGGTTCTTCATAAGAGCCTTTAAACATGGTGGCAATTACGAGGCAAGCAATATTGTCAGAATCATCAATATGTTTCTAATGTTGCTTCCTTATTTGCCCTTTGCAACATTTGCAACGGGTTCAGTAGGAACGGATTCGTCAAGAACGTACAAATTTACCTAAGAACCATTCTTTAGGCTTTTGATCCAATCAAAATTATTTGTATCATTCTTTTCGAACTTTGTCCTTCATAAGGACGAATCGCAATTATCATTATGTAATGCTACTTCTACAACAAAATATACAAATTATATGAACACATATCAATACCAACACATTTATCATTTAAGAGCAAATAATGTATTTTACAAATACTCCCATTAAATTATACACCTTCAAATACAAGCATGTATCATATAATTATAATGGGCTAAGATCCATATTTCACTTCAATTTTGGTTTAAGCGAGTCAATGCCCAAAATTAAGTTATTTAGGTAGATAACATTTATCAATCACATCATATGTGACTCTTAGATCCTTTATGAGATTTTAGACATCATATGTCAAAACATGTTTTAATCTCATCTTATGCCTTGGGTCAAAACTCTTTTGAAAGCACCAATTAAGTCTAACCAATTTCAAACGTATGAGGTACATGGAACGATGCACCCAGGCGAGTCGAAACTACATCAACCATTATCTCATCTTGCTCCATACTTAGAATAGAATGATGCACCCAACTGAGTCGAAACTACATCAACCTATCCCAATACTTCTCAAGTGTTTTACTTTCGGGGTGGCATAAAACTTAAACATTAAATGAAGGTTCTTTAAAATAGATCACAAGCATGTCAACAAAGATAACTGTAAAGTACACCAGGTAAGTTCCCAGGAAACTGGTGAGCCACAAGGACTACTTAAGTACCCAATCCTTAGACAGAACTCTCCTAGACATGTACAACTACAATATCAGTTTGATTGCAGCATAATCTTACTTGTAAAACTGACTTGTTTCATAAACAATCAGACACTAACTTGTTTCTCATAAACAATTAGTGAACTATAATTCAATGTTCAAAAAACATTCTAGAATTATAACAGTTCTTTATGCAACGCAATAATTAATAAAATCACCTTTTTTAAACAATTAAGCAAGCATAAGAACACTTTAATAATTATGCAACGCAACAATTAAATAAACATCTTTTAATTAATTAAGCAGACATAATTATTATACAATTCTGGCATAGATTTATAAACAGATTTGTTTCTCATAAACAATCAGATTCCTTCAAATTTTGCGTAAACTGACTTGTTTCTCATAAACAATCAGAAAACCAAAATTTAATGTTTCAATCAAACATTTAGGAATTCTCAATTCAATGTTTCAACTAAACATCTAATAAAATTCTTAACACTTAAGAACAAATAATTCATGCATCGCAATAATTAATAAAAACACATTTAAATTAATTAAGCATGCATAAATAATGAATTAATCTAGCATAGACCTATAAACTTAATTTCCAGAAATTTATAGCATCCAGATTAAGACATAAAACATCTCAGATTGTAAACACAATCACAGATTAGCGAAAAATTAAACAAAGCGATTACGCTTGATTTGGCTTATTATGTCGCGTGACATAACTAGCCGTGGCTAAGTATGTCGCGTGACATAACTAGCCGGTTACCGAGATTTTCTCCTCGTGGCCAACTATGTCGCACGACATGAGTTGCCGGTTTAGCGCATTTTACGAATTTCAATCAATTCCAATCATAGAGCAATCAAATCAAGTAAACGGCTTTTACGGATTTAATTCAACATAATCGAAACGATTTTCGCGATTAGCAAATTGTTTCTCATAAACAATTAAATCTAACTCATACAAAGCAAGCCTAGAACATTTATAAACAATTTATAACAACTTTCTAGCATGCCAATTCGAATCTAACCATATGAACGGGGCTCTGATACCACTGTTGGGTTTTATGGGTCCATGCGCAGCGGAATTAAGCATAAAATTAACATAAAACCCAAGCCCTAAGATCCGTTCTATACGATTAAATTGAATTCCTATGAGATAGAATTTACCAACCTTTTTGCTTTCCGGTCTTGAGCTATCGAACGGATAATTATGTGATTCGTAATCACAAACTTTTGACCTTCAAATCTTCGAATCTTCAACTTCTTTGGATCTTCGATTTGAACTCTAGGCCTTTGATTTGTTTGAACAAATTAAGACCCTCTTTTGGTAATCCACACAAATATGAATGTCGAGAACGATTCTCGGGTTGGGAATTGCTAGATTCCTAAAAACTTATGGAAGAATATTGAGAGGACTTTTTATTGAGAATTTATTGAAAAATTCGGCTAGCTAATTAGGTCTGACAGACCTCACATATTTATACTACAATAGTATGAATATGTCTCCTAATCGTATTAGGAGAACAGGCTGTCAAAACCGCGTAGGGCTTGATATGTCGCGCGGTATATTAAGCCATTGGCTTAATATGTCGCGCGGTATATATAGCCAGATACAGAGACTCTCAATCATTCTTCCTCCGGTTCAACCAATTCATTCTATTTGTGTGTGACCCAATAGGATTGTATTATGTTGGCAATGAGTCCGATCATATCGGCCCTCATAAGACATAAGCGGACTCTAGCAAGCCATTATGTCTACCCAAATAACACAACGTAAGAGTTCACGTTTCCAATGGTACACTTTCATTTCTCCCTTTGTCTCACGATGTTATATTGAACACAAGTCATGGTTCACGTCAACTTGTATTTGTTCAATGCTTTCTCGATCTTGAGTATAATGATAATCCAATCACATTGGGGTGTGGCCACACTCTTTCATCATTATCACTCATCGAAGGGCCCAAGCAAAACATCTCTCTTTCGAGGGACAAATCCCATCTTGACTTATCATCCTTCCCATCATGAATCCGATCATGCCAAAATTAGCCTTTATAGATATCGTGTTAAGATACCGTTTGACTAAAATCAAACATAACTTTCATCATATGTAAGGTCATGATAATCTCAGGTCTAAGGACTAAATGAAGTAACCATATGAGATTTAATTATGACATTTGACCATGACATAAATCTCATACGGGTCAAGTCCAGTTACTTGTTCTCTAACAAGTACCCATAATTTCAATGTGCATCTCTATGCATATAATCATCATATGATTATCCATTGACAATTATACTAGTTATTTACAAGTTTGTAATGTGCATCTCTATGCATATGATCATCTCTATGATCATCCATTACCAACTTATACTAAATAACTAGGGACACAGATTAATATAATAAACATGTAAAACATATATATTAATCAAAATAAAATTTGTCTTTTATTAATGATAAAGACGATACAACAAGGTTTATAGAAACTATAAGCCTAGGGCACATACACTAACAAAAGCTGTATCAAAAAAATATATATGAAATACTATTAAAACATATGATTTCAAATAAAAAAAGAAAAAGAAAAAAAGAGAACAACATCATAACGTTTAATTAAAATGTTATAGCATACCTGCAGAATATTTAGAAATCCACCACACTGGCTAGTGTCGGGGTGAGTGGCAGAGCACAGTTCCCTATATAAAAAGGCTAAGCATGCACTACCCCAGCTGTGCATGTGTATCCTCTCAATATCTCTAAGTAAAGAGAGATAAAACAACTTCACCTTGCTGTTAGTACGATCTGGCATCATATCTTTAAGTAAAGGGAGATAAAACAGCTTCACCTTGCTGTTAGTACGAAGGGCTATCAAAATATAGGTACGCGCATACCTATCAACCAAGTGGGGGGGGGGGGAATCAGCGGGAAGGCTACCAAACTCAGAAAATTGTGTCCTCAACCACTTAATCTTTAAAGTACTACCATCAAATGCTGCATCAGGTGGAACAACACCTAGAAGCTCCGCACATAAGACCCGCCAATCTGGAAGCACGGGCAAACCTGAATCGGTAATGGGTAACCCATCAAGCGGCAACCCCGACAGCATCCCGATATCCTCTAATGTGATGGTCATCTCACCAACAGGGAGGTGGAATGTATGGGTTTCCGGACGCCATCTCTCAATCAACGCCTCAAATAATGCCAGTCATACTGCACTCTCCCGATGAAATGAACTCCTAACCACCCCACCACTGTTAAACTCGCATGGATAACGGGAGCTATAACATCTGGCACGGTTGCATCACGACGAAATGATAAACTCGAAACGTCACGATTTGCCCAAATATATCGGGCTCGGTGGGAGTGCTGTAAAGTCAACACGGAAGGATCAAAGGGCACAGAATCAACAAAAGTATCCATCTGTTAATCAAAACAACACAAACACAAGTATTATTTTGACAAATCAAATACTCTAGGAAGAAGTGTTATGTACTCTTGAGTGTTATATAATAAATTCCATTTTCTATGATAAAAGAAAGAAAGGGTAAGTTCATGTGCTTTTTAATATCAACAGCGTTTGCTTTGCAAATTGCAACTAACTAAGCCCTACATTATCACTATTAATCCAACAAAAAGTTGAAGAAAACTAGCTGTCTCTATCTTCCTTTTCTCTGTTCTTTAGTGCCGATACTATTTCCTAATCAAAGTTTGAAGAATCTAAAGCAGAGTATGGGGCTTCTCAGCATATAATTCGGAAGATCAAGCGCAAAGAGAAAGAAATGCACATTCTCATGGTGTACGTTTACAAACTCTACCAATACTATACATTTCTATTTTATGCATGATTAGGATGGCCAAATTTGTAAAGTTTTGGTCTGGACAACTCCGGGAAGACCACGATTGTACTGAAAATCAATGGCGAAGACACTAGTGTTATCAGTCCAACTCTCGGCTTCAACATCAAGACCATGGCCTACGACAAGTAATCTCTCTCTCTCTCATTGCATTTACTTCATTCACTGTTGTTCATGTTGTAGTTATCTGGAGTAATTTTTACTCCATCATTTACTATCTAAGAGGCGTTTTCTCTAACAATTGTTGTGCTAGGTGCTTAATTTGTTCCAAGTACATAACTGTATTATGCTCCCTTGATAGAGTCAAGGGGTGGTCTATCATCCCTCCACCTCCCACACAAAAAGAAGTCCCCTTTTGACTTCCCATTGTCTGTTGGATCGATGTATGGATGCTAAAACTGAACTTGCTAAGCATGTGTAAATGGAAAATTTTTGCACTGATATTTCTCTTTGATGCGTTGGAAACAAATTCTCTTGCATTAATGGACAATGCCAATGTAAAATATTTAAACTAGCATCTACTTAATTAACTTAAATTCATAACATAATACAGAAACCACATAAAAAATCAATCAAAAACACATCAAAATATTCAAAATTCGTTCAATTTAAGCCTAAAATGACCAAATTCAAACTCAAACCTAAATTCTAAATTCACAAACACAACTCATTCTAACCTTCAAAAAATGAAAATATGGGGAAGAGAATGAAAACTTACTTAACAATTTTGAAGAATCACTGAATAGAGGGGTTTTGAATTTGGATGTCTTGAAAAATCGTTCTTCCTTCTCTTTTTTTCTTCTTCTTCTTCTTCTTCTTCGTTGTTTTTTTTTTCTTTCTTCTGTCTGACTGTAAAGTCGCCAATTGGGATCTGAAAATTCAACGTAAATTCGCCAATTGAAATTAAAAATGTCAAAATCGCTACATGCTGTAGAGATTTACAAAAAGTAGGACATTCTTGGCAAAACTTTGAACAGTAAGTCATAAATATAAATAAAAATTTAAAAAAGAATTAAATGAGAAAAAATTCACCAATATCCCTTCCTTCCTTTAATATTATTTTTAATTAATAGTTGACATTCTCCTTGATAAAAATATACTCCCTCCGCCCCACATCAATTGATATCAAAATTTTGGGCACACATATTAAGGAAAAGTAAGAGAGAAAAAGTGGAAGAAAATGTTGTGCGTATGAAAAATTAAATAGGAGAGAGAATGAGTGGGAGGAATAGTTAGGAGAGAGAATGTTGTGAGTATAAAAGTAAAATAAGAGAGATAATGAGTGGAGAAAATGGTGAAGATTCTCTTTCATTTCGGATAGTATCAATTGGTATAGGACGGATCAAAAAAAAATAATTATCAATTGGTAATTGGGGTGGGACGGAGGGAGTATGACATATGGACATAATCATGGCATCTACTTAAATCTGTTATATCTTTGTTTTAGGCCGTTAAAAATGTCTGCTCGTCAATTTTCCCGGTCATATTTTAAGTTTTAACTGACGAAATGATAATTTTAACTAAATAATTGACATCAAAACCCGTTATTTTTTCTAGTCTTTTGAAAAGCTGAATTTTAATATACTAAAAGCTAACTACAAGCCAAACCTAAAACCACATAACCAAACGTGTCCTATCTTAAATGGATGATGCGTTTGTTAAAAACATCTAAATATATGATGCATTTGTCAAAATGTGAAACATAAGGGGTGAAAGTATAAGAAATGGAAATCTCATTTTATCTTCTTCTCTGCTAAAAAAAAAAAAAAACTGTTATCAAGACCGGCCTCCTTCCCCTATCCTCATTTCTCACTCACTTCACCTCTTCTTCTTCTTCATCTTCTTCTTCTTCTTCTTCTTCCCCAATCCCTTAAACCCTCTTTCTCTCTCTACAATTTCTCTCCCACCTGTGTGAGAGAGAAAGTGAGAAAATCTCCCTAACCATGATCCCCTCAATTCTCCAAACCCCTAAACCCTCAATTCCATTTTCTCCCTTCCTTACACCACCCTCCCAAATCCCCCTCCACCAACGCCGTCGCCACCGTTTCCGCTACCGTATCCCCTCCGTTAAATGTTCCTCTTCCGACCAGTCTTCCTCCTCCGCCGCCGCCACTGTATCTTCCGATGTATTCGGAGAGAAGAAGGAGCTGACGGGTTTACAATCGCTAGTTGATTCTATGTCACCGCCTGTCAGGTTAGTTAGCTCGGTACTTATATTCGCCGGCGCTGTTTCTTCTGGCTACGTTTTAGGATCTAGCATTGGTGGTACCGGAAAGGCTAGATTGGGTGGCGCCGTTGCTTTTGGAGCCGCCGGAGCTGGAGCTACTTACGCTTTGAATTCGGCTGTTCCGGAGGTTGCTGCACTCAGTTTGCATAATTATGTTGCTGGTTCGGATCCGGGTGATTTGAGGAAGGAGGATATTGACGGCATTGCTAGGAGGTTAGTCTAATTAATACATACAAACAACAACGTTGTTCATCTTATTCATTTTCTTTCATGAATCATACACATGTACACATACTATTACTTGGTGTAGATTTGAAATTCCATAGTATATTTGAGAGATACATTGGTAAGATCTTACAGATTAGTTACTTGTTCAGTTCTTGAAACTAGACTACATGTGGAACATTCGAAAAAGTAAAGTTGGACTGTTTAAGTGAATATAGATATGAAAAAGAAGTATGATTTGGGATAACACGCATGACAGTCAGGTAAAATGTGTCCAAGCTTTGCCCAGATATTCGTAATTTCATATATATATGAATCCCGTGTTCATTTTTCTAGCTGTCATTCTTTCTTTTGAAGATGTTAATCAGGGGGAAGTTTCATTTTGTGAATCTTTATTTTAGAAATATAGTCACTTTTTTTTTTTTTTTTGCTTTTGCATGAACATAATACTCCCTTCCCAAAATGATTGTCCCATTTCCTGTTTGAAAAGTCAACATAAGATGAAGTAAATTACTTTCTTACATATACTGTATTTACTATGTTTTAGGATCTAAGAATTCAATCATTCTAAGAATATCAAGTAAATTGTCATAAAAAAGTCCTCCCCCCTCCCCCCGGAACTTCCCAAGAACTATTAAAATTTTATACTCCCTCCGCCCTGGTAGAAATCACACGGTTACTGTTTACGCGTAAATTAAGGAAAAAATAATGGAGAAAATGTTGTGAGTGTAAAAGTAAAATAGGAGAGAAAATGAGTGGAGGGAATAGTAAATTATAATGGTGTTGTGAGTATTAAAATAATGTAGGAGAGAGAATGAGTGGACGTAATAGTAAAGATTCTTTGCCATTTTAGGAAGTGTGTGATTTGTAGCGGGACGCCCAATGAGGAAAGTGTGTGATTTGTAGCGGGACGGAGGGAGTATATGTTTTGTCAAACTTGAATCAGGTTTACCCCAATGATAGTTAAAAAGTGATGATCCCTTTAGGATGGAGGGAGTATTTCATATGGATATGGTGATTTGTATGCAATGTAGTTCCTTAAGAGTGTAGATATACTAATTAATTATCTACTTTTAGTTTGTTTATGAAAGTCTAATGCAGAGTGCAAAAAGAGAAATGCAGTTTGTTGTACGAGATATTTTATAAAATGATTCTAATCTGGTCTTCTAATATTTTATAAGTGTGATACTTTTTAGACTAATTACTGGGTCACAGAAAATCCACAAGCACACTGCAGACTGTTGTAAATGTAGTTCATAAGCATAAATATGCACATTAAAGTGTAGCAAACTTAGCCCTCTCTGAATGTCAGAAGTTCATTGTGTTATTTAGTAGTTACCCGCTAATCATCTTTGTTCTTTACATTTATACTTTGATCTTACAAGGTTTTCTATACGTGAACCATCAATTAGCTGAGTACGTTTGTTAATCCTTTCTTCTTGATTTGTTTAATCTTTCAGATATGGAGTCAGCAAACAGAATGAAGCATTCACTGCTGAGCTTTCTGATATATATGGCCGGTGAGAAAAGCAATTTGATAGTTATGTATTTTTCCCCAGTATAATTAATGGATATTTTATTCTGTAGAAATATGTTGAAGTCGTATTAATGATTTCCCCAATGAAATAATTGTGTTTTTAAAGCTCAAGACTCTTCCTCTCCGCTCCTGCACGTTTCATCCTGTGGTTTCGTTTTTCTGGTTCTTACCTGTTGCTCTCTTAGAAAGTTGACAAGATAATTGTAAAGTGAATTTAGTATTCATCAGAGACAGTTTTTCTTTTGTCTCACGAGGAATCCCCCCCTCCCCCATATCAGATATGTTTCTGCTGTCCTACCTTCCGATGGGGAAGATCTTAAAGGTGATGAAGCAGATCTCATTATCAAATTCAAAAATGCTTTGGGCATTGATGATCCTGATGCAGCTGCTGTGCATATGGAGGTACCCTTACTGTTGATTTATTGTTACTTTGATGAATAAGAAGTCAGTGTTGTGGCTATTGAGGGCCTGTTTGATTTGACTTATCCAAAAGTGTTTATGACTTATGACTTCCCATAAGTTGTTTTTGAGTCCGTTTGATTTCACTTAGGGTACGATAAGTCATAAGTCATAAGTCATGTACAAGCCACTTAAAGCACACTTAAGGTCATAAGTTGTAAACACTAAGCCTAGTGCTTAATTCTACTTTTCAAAAGCATGCAAGTCCTCTTCTTTATTGATAATGCCGCCACCACCACCACCTCCCCCACCCCCACCCCACCCCCAATAATAATAATAATAATAATAATAATATTATTATTATTATTATTATTATTATTATTATTATTATTATTATTATTATTATTATTATTATTATTATTATTATTATTATTATTATTATTTTAGTCTTTATAATTTCATTCAGCACTTTTTCAGCTTATTAATCATAGTCTTTATAATTTCATTCAGCACTTTTCAGCTTATTAATCAAACAATCATACTTACTTATGACAGCTCATCTGCACTTCAAAAAAACTAAATCAAAAAGCATCATTCATCAGCTCATCAGTCATAAGCAATGTTCTAAAACATGGCCTAGGCGGCCGCCTAGTCGCTAGGCGGTTACCAAACGCCGCGTCTATAAGCAAATCGATCAAATTAGGCGTGGGCGCCATTAGGCGTAGGGGTGTAAATGGTTCGGTTTGGGACAATTTACGGACCGAACCACTAGTCATCGGTTTGGAAAAATCTCAAACCGAACCGAACCATGAAAAAATTCAAACCGAACCGAACCAAGTCATCGGAAGTCATCGGTTTGGAAAAATCTCAAACCGAACCGAACCATGAAAAAATTCAAACCGAACCAAACCACCATGGTTTGGTTTGGTATGGTTCGAACCGCGATTTGATTTTACGGTTCGAACCGCGGTTTAAACCACGGTTCAAACCATTAAATAAAACATTGCTTAAACCATTAATTAGAACATGGTTTCAAACTACACAATTCATTGTCATGTTTGTTTGAATTTTTCAAACATAACATAAATAAGAGATTATGTATTTAAACACAACTTGAAATTATGCTTCAATAATAACAACCATTTGAGTACTTGTAATGGTATGTGCTAAAGAGTAAATGAACATTTACAAGAAGATTAACCAAAAGAAAAAAGTGTTATGAGATAAAATCCATGAATAAAATTAGGAATTTTCAAATCTAAATGCAAGGTGAAAATGAAAGATATACATATCTACGGTTAATATTGAACGGTTTGGTGGTTTGGTTTATTGGTTCGGTTTGGTGGTTCGGTCTCGTGGTCTCGAACCGTGGTTTGGGGGTCCAAACCGCAGACCAAACCGAACCACACGGTTTGACAATTTTTGGAACCAAACCACCATTGCTTGAAAACCGAACTAAACCACATGGTTTGGTTTGGTTCGGTTCGGTTCCGAACCGCGGTTTGAACCGAACCACTTACACCCCTAATTAGGCGTGACTAGGCGCCATTAGGCGTTGACTAGGCGCCATTAGGCGCTATTAGGCGTTGACTAGGCGGGTTAAATTTCAAGGCAACGGCCAAGGCCGGCCATGGGAGAAGCCACGACCGAGTGATGCTTACATGCCCAGCTAAGGCCTCATATATATAGCACATGCCTTTGATTACTTTGTTTTTGTTTCAATGTGGGATAACCTCCCAAGGCCAAGGCCAAGGCCATGGCCGGCCAATCCCAAGGCCGGGCCGAGCCAAGGCAAGGCCAAGGCCAAGGCCGATCGAGCCATATGCCTTTGATTACTTTGAGTTACTTTTGATGTGGGATAATCTCCCAAGGCCACGACCAAGGCCATGGCCGGCCAATCCCAAGGCCATGGCCGGCCAATCCCAAGGCCGAGCCAAGGCAAGGCCAAGGCCAAGCCGGCCAATCCCAAGGCCAAGGTCGAGCCAAGGCAAGGCCAAGGCCAAGGCCGGCCGAGCCACATGCCTTTGATTACTTTGCTTTACTTTCGATGTGGGATAATCTCCCAAGGCCACGGCCATGGCCGGCCAATTCCAAGGCCAAGGCCAATCCCAAGGCCAAGGCAAAGGCAAGGCCAAGGCCGAGGCCGAGCCAAGGCAACGGCCAAGCCCAAGGCCAAGACTAATTTTTGTTATTTTTGACAAATAATTTTTTGGATATATATATAAATTTATGAAATATATTTAAATTTTGTCTAATTTCTCGGCCCTGCCTAGGCCCCTAGGCGCTAGGCCCGACTCCGTCGCCTAGCATCCACCTAGCGCTTTTTAGAACACTGGTCATAAGTCATCAGTCATAAGTCATCAGCACATATCAATAAGCTAAATCAAACGGACCCTGAGTAGATTTGATTCTTCATACCCGAGGCAAAAAAAAAAAAAATCAGAGGTAAATTATTCGCAATATCTTTTTCTTGCTGTTTCCACAGATTGGTAGAAGAATTTTCAGGCAAAGGCTTGAGACGGGCAATCGTGAGGAAGATACAGAGCAGCGTCGGGTAGGTTATTTGTGAGTTCTCTCGCTTCTCAGCATGATATGCTATTCAAGATACAGGGCTTGACCATTGTCGGGGTCTCCAGTGCAGGCATTTCAGAAGCTGATTTATGTTTCAACTCTTGTGTTTGGAGAGGCATCAACATTCCTTTTACCATGGAAGCGTGTATTCAAGGTTACTGATTCGCAGGTAGTCATAAATTTACCTTTTTTTTTTGGTTTGTTGTCGCTGGAAGTTGACTTGTTTCATGATTTGTAAAGTTTTATAGGTATATACCTATCACAGGTTTGCTTTATTTCTTGAAAACGTGATCTAGAGTTTCTTTAAATGAAACTGTCAATTCTCAGTTCATTATAGATGTTGTTTTTCTGTGTAAGCATCAGTTCTTCTGTTCTTCAGGTTGAAGTTGCTATTCGTGACAATGCTCAGCAGTTGTATCTCTCCAAGCTAAAGTCAATTGGCCAAGGTAAAGGCATGATGTTCCCCCTTGAGCTTTATATAATTTGTTGATTCTGATAAGCAACAGGATAAACGGTTGGCGCCTTCAGCAATATATGGTCCTGTCTGGACTTGCCTTTCTCTCTCCTTTTTTTTTTTTAAATGTTGAATGAAAAAGTAAGATAGATAGATAAAAAAGTGGGCTCAAAGAGAGAGAAGGCAAAAAACAAGGAAAAAAGCACGGACAATTAAATGAACCGCGAATGCAAACAGGGCCTTTGACTCTTATATCAAGTATTTCCATTTCAGGAAACGTTATGCCCTGCATACTTTAAATTGTTTTTCCTGCATGAACTGTTTTGGGTGATAAAAATGAGTGTTGTGTTCATAGTTGTTAAAGGCGAAAGGTGAGAGGCGGGTGAGAGGTTCCTAGAGATGGCGAGTGGCGAGGCGGTTGAAAGGCGGCCAAAAGGCCAGTAAGGCGGTAAAACAGAACAAAAGAAATAGTAAAATACTACTCCCTCCGTCCCGCTACAAACTGCACACTTTCCTTTTTGGGCGTCCCATTACAAACCGCACACTCCCAAAAAGGAAACTTTATATTAATAAAATATTCACCCTACTCCACTCATTCTCTCTCCTACATTATTTTAATACTCACAACACCATTATAATTTACTATTCCCTCCACTCATTCTCTCTCCTATTTTACTTTTACACTCACAACATTTTATTAAAATATCATATTCCTTAATTCCCGCGCAAACAGTGTTAGTGCGGATATTAGCGGGACGGAGGGAGTATATATGTAAAATATATTAAACAAAACAACGCATTTTAGGTTAAAATATTAAAACTAAAATTACAAAATGACCCAGTTTAACATTACACATACACCTATTATGCCTTTTGACAAAGGCGGGCTCCTCGCCTCTGGTCATAACCAAGAATGGCCTCGCCTGGGCCAAAAAAGCGCACAACAGCCCGCCACAAAACGAAAAGACGACCGACCCCCAAAGACGCCAAAAACGCGAGGAAGGCGCTAGCCTTTCACAACTATGGTTGTGTTTGACTTGTCAAACATTTTAAGGATTGTGCTTTACCTTGTTTGTACCATTGTAAAATTGCACTGCAATTTTTTATTTTTTTTTAATTTTAGAAATATGATATTTATTTTGAGACGAAAGGAGTTTATAATGGAGAAAATAATAATGTAGATGCCGGAAATGAATTAGTATATAGCACACTGGGAGTGGATTAAGTTCAAGGAGAAAGCAGAGAAGGGAGGGAAAGAACATTGAGCTGGATGAACATTTGCAAAATAATGGCCATACTTTGAAGATGATGATTTTTGTAGGCGAGTGTGGGTAAAAGCCATAACAGTAGTAACATTTCCCTGCGGAGAGGCGGCAGAACAAGTTGGTCTTTTTTATAATAAGTAACAAGTTGGTCAACTTAGAAGTTTGCCTCTAATTTTGGTACAAAGCACTATACTGAATTTACTTGAGGATATTCCTCGTTTATTGTCACCATCTTGCTTCACAATGTTGTAAGCATAGTTACGCCTTGGCATTGTTTAGTCTCCCCATTTTCAGGATGATAAGTCCATTCATGCTTAATCTTCCAGATCATTGCTTTGTTTTTAATGCATTGCAATGAAGTAGCTGGCTTGATTTGCTCAATAGGTGTTTGACTGCAGCCTAGATTGGCGTAGATAACTGCATATTCTATTTACTATGTCTTGTCTGCTTTGTCTTACTTTTCTCCAAATCAGTAAATATTCATGGTGATATGCTTAGTTACCTCTGGATGTCTGTTTCCTTCCCATGTATGGAAAAGCAAGTAATTTCCCTCACTAGTTTGAAACCTTTTTGATTACCATTTTTATGGGGTCTCATATCGGTGGTATCATAGTTTGTACAATCTTTGAAGTAGTCTTTCTACACACCATTTGCATACTCAGCTGCATTATTTATAAACTGGTGATACATATTCCAGATGTTACTGCTGAACAGCTTATTAAGCTGAGAGATGACCAACTACTGTGTCAACTTTCTGATGAGGTATTTTATGTGAAATGTTATCATTTACATTTTTTCTCATTATTAATTTGTAGATGTTTCATAATTTATTTCTTCCCCTTGCAGCTTGCTGAAGACATGTTTAGGGAACATATGAGAAAACTTATGGAGGATAATATTGCTGCAAGCGTCAGCATATTAAAATCCAGGCAAAGAACAGCGTACGTAATCTAAATTACCTTTTTCAAAAGAATACATTTGGATTCCTATAATCAGTCTCCGCATTAGTAGTCTTCAATCTATTTTACATTAGTCATCTTGTTAGAAGAGGCAAGTTTTCAAGAATATCTTCAGAGGTGGGCTTCAAAGTCGCATCTGCTCTGAGTAACCTTTGCTTTGGTTTCAAACTCCTAACCTGTTTCATTTAATTGCAGATAATAGAATTTTTATAACTTCATTTTGGTTTAATTTATACATTCTAAATGAGCGAGTTTTGCAGCAAGGAAGCCAGCCTTATTGTAGAAGAGCTTAATAAAGTATTGGCTTTCAACAATTTGCTAATCTCATTGAGGAACCATCCTGACGCAAGTCGCTTTGCTCGTGGGCTTGGTCCAGTTACTTTATTAGGTGAGGTTGATCTTACTCTTTATAGAGCAGGTGCTCTTTGATTCTTTGTATTTGGTTAACCTAGAAGCAGAAGCTAAAGTTAATTATCTTTTAGGTGGTGAGTATGATGGTGACAGAAAGATGGATGACCTTAAAGTCCTGTACAGAGCGTATTTGGCTGATTCTCTATCAAGTGGTCGTGTGGAGAAAGATAAGGTTCATAGTGTAATTGTTTCTATTTTGGATGCTGATTGGCTCTTACTTCTATTTGTTTTTTGATACTTTCTTGTTTCCCCCTTCTCTGTAGCTTGCTGCTTTGAATCAATTGAAGAATATTTTTGGTTTTGGCAAAAAGGAGACAGAATCCATTACACTGGATGTTACCACGAAATTGTATCGTAAACGGCTTGCCCAATCTTTAACTGATGGGAGTTTGGAAGCTGCTGATAGCAAAGCAGGTTTCCTTCAAAATCTATGTGAGGGGTTGCGCTTTGATCCACAGAAGGCCACTGTGATCCATGAAGGTAGTGTGGTTTCCTTTCTGTGATACATTTTTTTAACCATGCTACGTTAAGGCGATAACCTGCCACTTTGTGCAGTGGAATAAATGTTATGATTTTCTTAGTGTGCTTTGCGGTATTATACGCTATGATGCTCGGACTCTTTGGTTTACCCCGCCGGACCCTTCTCAACAAGACTAAAATAGGAGTGTCCGACACGGGTACGGCGGGGTAAACCAAATAGTCCGAGCATCACAGATTATACGAGTTGTAGGGAGGTATTCATGATGATATCGGCACAAAGATACACAATTCTTGTATATGTTTGCGGTATTATACGAGTTGTAGGGAGGTATTCATGATGATATCAGCACATATATACACAATTCTTGTATATGTTTGGATGTGCTGCACCTCTTGCTATGCCTTCACATTCATTTTTCTCTAGATTTTAACTGTTAACACATTAAATTATCTGATGCACATGTACAGAAATTTACCGGCAAAAGCTTCAGCAATCTGCATCTGATGGGGTAATTAGTGAGGAAAGTATAAAGGAATTAGAGAGGTTGCAGGTTTTGCTTTGTATCCCCAAGAAAACTGTTGAAGCAGCTAAGGCAGAGATTTGTGACAGCAAGTTTGAAAAGGTAACTGTTGGTTTACCATCCTTTTAACATTTGCATTTGATTTAGCTGTAGGCATGGGTAGTTAGGGCCTATCTTTTGGCTATTGACCAGCTTACTTGGGGATTTACGATTGATCATTGGATTCATGACCTAAGTTTCACTTCCAATTATAGTAGGTTAAGGTTATAATTAAGCTCAATGATGCTATTCCACGTTCGTGCCTGCCTACTTGGTCTCTGTGATGCTTTATGAAATAATTTCTTGTTTGAATGCTTTTCAGGTTGTGTGGGATGCAATTGCTGCAGGAGTTGGTGGATATGATGATAAGGTCAAAAAATCTGTGAGAAAGGCTGCTTATGGTTTACGCTTATCAAGGGAGGCTGCATTGTCTATTGCGGGTAAAGCGGTAAGTATCCATCTTCAGTCTTGTGATTTCTCTACTTTCAATATTTATCATCTTTTGTGTATGTTCTGAACTGAGGCCGGTAATGAGGATTTTTGTCATCTGCGTTTTGGTAATTTCGGTGTTCCATTAAGTTCTTTACAATTAGAAACGTTTCACTGGAAAAATGCCCTTGAAATACCTTCATGAATGTTTCTTAGACAAAATCTATTGGGTCTTGTCAGCAATGCTAGGGGCCCAAAATATGGTTACAAAAAGCTGGGCATGAAATGAGGTGGCAATATTTTATAGGTTGCATTGATTGTGGACCCGCTACACACCAATGAAATCATAACAACTCATTTTGTGCCCCTAGAATTATCCTTCCTTCAAATATTTAACAATTGCAGCTTCCATCAATATCCGTCCTGTTTGTTGTACGATACTGAAATTTTATTTTGAATCGGATTGATTGGCTTTCTTTATTCTCAGATTGATTATCAAGTCATTTCTGGCCCATTGACTAGAAATGTTATGTAGAAGTAACTTACTGGGTATTATAACTAAATCTGGTACACTTGGAAGCGCTCTCTGCTTATTGTAATTTAATGATTTACGAATATCGTTGTCTTGAATGAATTATTGATTTTGGTTGCAGGTCAGAAAGATTTTTATGAGCCACATACAAAATTCAGGAGAAGCTTCGGACAGTAAAGAGTATGGAAATATAATTAAAAAAATGATATCATTCAACAGTTTGGTTGTGACCAAACTAGTTGAAGATATTAAAGGACAGTCATCTGATACAACATCTGAAGTACCTCCTGAGAAGGAGAAAAGCCAAACAGACGAGGATGAGGAAGAAATAAAATCAGAAGATGACGAGGAAGAAAAAACACCAGAAGAGGTTGACGAATGGCGGAATTTGGAGTCACTTCAAAAAGTATTATCTGACGAGTCAAAGTCAATCCCAAGGCAGACAGATATAACCCTAAAAAAAGACCTTCCACTCAGTACAAGGGTCGGAATTTACAAAGCATATTTACTTTACGCTAGTACAGGAGATGTCAGAGATATTGCATTTGGTGCAAGTGTCATCATCAAAAAGGATGATTCCGAATTCGCCAACCTATACCAGCTTGCAGGCATCCTTGGTTTGAGCGACAAGAACATTGTGAATATACACAAAAAGTTGGCGCAAGAAGATTTCAGGGACAAAGCTGAGGACATATTGGCTGATGGAAAGATGACCGAACAAAAGGCCAAACAGCTCAACGAGTTGCGAGAGAAAGTTGGGTTGCCCACCGAATATTCTCAAAAGATCATAAAGAGCATTACGGCTTCCAAATTTGCTTCTGCCATTGAAGATGCTATGGCTCAGGGTCGTTTAGGTATAAAGGAGATAAGAGAGCTTGGGGAGGCTGGGGTTGATGTTGAAAGCTTGGTTTCTCGTAATTACCGGGAGAATCTGTACATTAATGCAGTGGAGGCAATATTCTCATCAGGAACTGGAGAATTTGATGAGGAGCAAGTGTGTGAGAAACTCCCGAAGGATCTCGGTATCAAAACTGACAGGGCCAGAGGTGTAGTTCAAGATCTTGCACGAAAAAGGTCAAAGAACACTTTGCTTCAAGCTGTGTCTCAACTAAGGCAGAAAGACACAAAAGGAGTGGTATGTACTTTTCACCTTTGCTTGGAAATTGTCTAACAAAACAATTTTCTTATGTATGCTTTCTCTGGAAAATTCTGTGTTTGAACACTCACCTACACACACATATATATAGAGAGAGAGTCCAAACTTGAGGTTTGCTTACATGTAGATTTCTTCTCTCTCTCTCTCTCTCTCTCTCTCTCTCTCTCTCTCTCACACACACACACACACACATCCACACACATATATATATATATATATATATATATATAGTTGTCACTTGAGGTTTGTTTACATGTAGATTTCTCCTCTGTGACTCTCTCACACATGTATACATATACACACACACATATACACATACACATATCCATATATACACACACGTATGTACGCACACACAAACATACAGATCAATAGTCCTAACTTGAGGTTTGTTTACATGTAGATTTCTTCTCTGAATGACTTGTTAGCCTGTGACAAGGCTGTAAAATTATCACCATTATCATGGGAGGTACCGGAAGAATTGGCTGATCTGTTTCTTGTATACGCAAAGAGCAACCCAGCACCTGAGAAGTTGTCGAGGATTCAGTATTTGATGGATATAAGTGATTCGACAGCTGAAGCTCTCGGAGAGTTGAAGGACAAACCAGTGGGAATTGGAGGAGCAAGCGAGGAGGAAGAGTTTGTATTTTGAGCTATATAGAAGTGGCAGCTCGGCCTGTCAAGGAGCGGGGCAGGAAAACAGTATGTAATGTAATATAGAGTTTTTGTAAGGGAATAGATGTTTAGGGTAGGTTGAGTTGTGAGGCCTCCTTTCTTGAGTTTATATTCATGTATTATGTCATTTTGTGTAACAAATTATTGCAAGGCTATTTAAGTGAAATGATAATTTGATTTAATACGAAGGTAAGTAATTGTTGAAAAGTAGGCTGTCGAAAGTTCATTTAACATCCGTTATGTTGTCTACATCTTTTAACATTCTAATTAACGTCCGGTTAACATTAGGTTATATTTGCAATTATTTGGTCTGTTAACCATTTAGGCCATATTTGTAGTTTTAGAGTTTGTATTTTTTTTCCTCAAATCAAATTTGCTCTCGACCAATAGTGAAATTTGGAAAAGAATTTGGTCATTCATTTTAGAACCGTAATAGAATTGGATTAAAATGAGTGGGCGAGGAATATCCAAAACTTCCCTGGAATTGTGTGATAATGTCCAAATTTTATAACCACCAGTAAAGAAATACCTCAGGTAGATAATTGCCTCTCCCAAAATGAAAGATCAAAAAAAATTCAAAATTTCTCTTGATCAACAGCAAATTGATTTTTTTAATCATTTATTTGGGACGGAGAGAATATTTTTTATATTTACATCCTCATTGACCAAACAAATTCCCCATCCAACCTTGTTCACACTGAACAAACACAACCAAATTCATAGCTGAAAATACAATTATTTATCTTACAAGAAATTCTCAGCTTTTATTGTGCACCTACTTCGCTAGGCTCGCGCGGTTCGATTCATTTTGGGACATTGGGGTTTGGCCTATGACCATAATTACATTAGACTTTGACTTGTGTAGCTACTATGCTACTCCCTCCGTCCCTAAATGAATGTCCAAAATAATTTCGAAATCGCTCTTGATCAAGAGTAAAAATTGATATTTTTTTGGACATTCATTTTGGGACATAGTGAGTATTACAATAAGACAATATGGAATATGCATGCAAATTCAAACCAATCGTCGAACTTGAAGATGCAATTTTATAAATAGCATCTTAAGTCTCGAGCTTTGGTATAGTTCCTTGCCTTTCACTCTTCAAATTCTAGTGGCATACTATTTTGACCAAAGATAACGGGTACTTGCATAACATGGGTTGCACCATACTGCTGTTATTGCTTGCTCTGGAAATGGTACTGGGGAACTATCTTCAAATCACTACACGTCCACTTGCCCAAGAGCACTCCCCCTGTACTTAAAAATGCTGTCACAAATTCAGTCATGAAGGAGCATTGCATGGAGGCCTCCTTGCTATGTCTTCATTTCCATGATTGCTTTGTTAGCGTACTTTTTCTTGCACACACGGTGATCAGCTTGCAAGCACACATACCAACACAAGGCGTACATGCATGGTATTATTATGTCTACTTACTTCTAAAAGATAGGAAGGGGGACATATTTTGATACCATGTACCCCCTCCGTCCCTAAATGAATACCTAATTTTCCATAAAGTTTGTTTGAAAATGAATGTCTACTTTCTAGAGAATTTACTAAACCATCCATCATCAAACAACAAGTTTTAATTCATACTTTAATATCACTCAAAACTAAAATTGGACATTCATTTGGGACGGAGGGAGTACATGTTAACTGCAACATGAACTAGAATCAAATACTTTAGTAAAATGTAACATGGGGTGAGGAGACATGCATATTTCAATATAAGAATGACAAGTTCAACAAGTTGGTTTTAATGTTTTTGGTAAGATCAGAGATGTTTTAACGTATCTAGAAATTGAAACCAAATCCAATTTCAAAGCATGAAACTTAGATAGGATTTCCAAGCTAATAAAAATAAAAATAAAAATAAATGTAGATATTTCACAATGGTATTAGTATTAATATATCTAAACTTTACGTGTTGAAAATTTGAAACATAAATAATACAGAACGTTTGGTTTGGATGTTAAACAGGGATGTGATGCATCTGTTTGTCTGGATGACACCTCAAGTTTCACAGGAGTAAAGACGGGAGGTGCAAATGCAAATTCATTGAAAGGGTTCGATGTGATTGATTCCGTTAAATCTCAATCGGAGAAAGTTTTCCCCGGGGTTGTTACTTGTGCTGATATTTTAGCAGTTGCAGCTCAGGATTCTGTTGCTTCTGTACGCTCTATTTTCCTCTCTTCTTCTTCCCCCATTTTCCTTTTATGCAATTTCTAACCAGATTCTTTATCCGGTTTTCCTTAATTTAGCTGGGTGGGCCCACATGGCAGTTCAATTAGGGAGAAGAGA
This sequence comes from Adenophora triphylla var. japonica, assembly GCA_022495995.1. NCBI lineage: Eukaryota > Viridiplantae > Streptophyta > Magnoliopsida > Asterales > Campanulaceae > Adenophora > Adenophora triphylla. Next base: position 241,056 of record JAFEMH010000184.1, read on the forward strand.
TTCTACACTGACAGCTTGAGCACTGCAAATACAGACATTCCTACCTTCACCCTGGATCTCAATGGACTTGTATTTACTTTCTCTAACAAAAGGATTTACTCCCAGAGATATGTTTGCTCTTTCAGGCGAGGAGATTCTCTCAAAGTCTACACAAATCCCCTAGCACGTTGTTTAAACTTATTGTAGCTATTTAGATTATACTCCCTCCATCCCATAAAGATGTTCCGATTTTCCATTTTTGTTTGACCAAAAAGAAAGTCTAATTTCCAAATTCGAGTGGTGAAAATAAGTGAACTTCACAAACCACACCACTAAAATATTTGAATAGTCATTTGTTACATGCATCGTTCTTACTTTCATTAAGGTAATTTTTAATTTCCTTGAGGATAAGGATGGAAAGGAAAATCTACCACTAAAATGTTTGAATAGTCAAATAGGAATATCTTTATGGGATGGAGGGAGTATATAAGGTTATCTAACGCTCAAAACCATAATCAGGAGCCCACACAATTGGCCAAACCCGCTGCATAACATTTTGAGACCGTATCTATAACGAGACTACCATAAGTTCATAATTTTCAGCTTCCCAACAATCAAACTGTCCTACTACAGGCGGAGACGACAATATATCTCCACTCGATGGTACAAACCCTCTTACCTTTGACAATGCATATTTCAAGAATTTAGTACTACTTGTCTCAAAATGAATGTCCAATTTTTTACTTTCAAATTTGCTCCTGATCAAGAGCAAATTTGAAATATTTTTGGACATTCATTTTGGGACGAAGGGAGTAAATAAGAAGGGTCTCCTACACTCGGACCAGAAACTCTTCAGTGGTGGTACCACCGATTCTCAGGTGACAACTTGTAGCAACAGCCCCTCAGCATTCTAACAGGACTTTGCTAGAGCTATGGTGAAGATGGGAAGGCTAAGCTCACTTACTGGAAGCAAGGGGCAGATTCGAACTGATTGCAAGAAAATAAACTAGAGCTACGTGTTGATTCTGCTGAACATAATTGTTCAGTAAGCTGCCTTCAGAGTAATCTTGATATAATAGAGCCACTGAATAGAAAAGATGTTGCCTAAATCTATCGCAGGTCTTTTCTCAGTCATCCTTACTAGGGTAGTTATGGTCCTTAGAAATATTTCTACCAAATAAATATTCAGTGTTGTATGCAAAATCAATATTTTAAAAATTGTTTGTTTTATCTATACTAATATAACAACAGGATCGTCAAAAGTTGGAGCCAAAACCAAGGGCATTTTTGTAATTTCACGCAGTGTCAATCTTGCAAATAAGGGAAAACTAGACCACGTGGCAGGCGACAATTGGGTAGGATCTGGCGCGTGTAGTACACGCGCCGACATAGGCGCGTGTACGTCAGTCACAATTTTTTTTTTTTTTAAAATTTGACACTTGGCAATGTCTGATTCGTCGATATTATTTCAGATTTTTATTTTTTATCCCCTTTTTTTGACCTCAATTATTTTATAAAAAAAAATTTTTTTAAAAAAAATTTTTACACCAAAATTCATAATTTTTTTTTCTCTTTAAATAGAGACTATTTTCATTTGATTTGGACAAAAAAAAAACACTCATTTTTAAATATAAAATTCTTAATTATCCTTTCTTAATTTTTCTTTTTAATTTTTCAATATCTTTTTCGTGAAAATTAATTAATTGTGAAGTATTTTTTTTATTATAAATGATAATAATAATAATAATAATAATAATAATAATAATAATAATAATAATAATAATAATAATAATAATAATAATTTTACTAATATGAATATTAGTACTGCTTCATTCGCCTAAAAAATTATTGTTTGTAATGTTAGTATCTTCGTTTCAAAATTTGACACTAATTTTTTAAACAAATTAAGTAAAATTTTATAAAATATTCCTTGGGACGAAGATAGTAATTTATTTTTTTAGCCGAAGTAATTTTATTTTGTAAATATTAATGTTTATAATGTTTTTGTCTTCGTGTCATAAAACAAATATTAATTTTTGAGACAAGTAAATTCATTGAGGTAAAGAAAGCATTTTAATTTTTTTTTGATATAGAAAGTAGTATTAACTATGGGATGAAAGTAATATTCATTTTTGAATTGAAGGTATTTTTTTTCTTAAATAGTACAATTTTTTATATGTCCAAAAAAAATGAACATTGCTTCTTTCGTCTCAATGAACATTTTAAAAAATAATACTACTATATTCGTCTAAAAAATTAATGTAATATTTTGAGACGAAGACACTAACATTACAAACATTAATTGCAGAGGGGAATGAAGTATTATTTTTTAAAATATTCATTGGGATGAAGGAAATAATGCTCATTTTTTTTTGATAAAAAACGTAGTATTATTTTTGGGTTATTCATTTCGAATCGAAAGTAATATTCATTTTTGAAATATTGTAATGTTAGTGCCTTCGTTTCAAAATATGAAATTCATTTTTTAAACAACTTAAGTAATATTTTATAAAATATTCATTGGGATGAAGATAGTATTTTATTTTTTTAGCCGAAGTAGTATTATTTTGTAAAAATTATGTCTTCGTGTATCAAAAAATAAATATTAAATTTTGAGACAAATAAAATTTTGAAGTAGCGAAATCAAATTACAGTTTCAACAACTACAGGTCCAAAGGTTCGTTCTTCTACGTCTCACTTTAAATTGCAAAATAAAAATTATGTCTTAATAATGAAAACTAAAATAAATAAAACTAGAAGGGAAAATTATATTTTCCGTCTCAAGTAAACTTTAAAAATTGTCATTATATAAAAAAATTATTTCCTTCATTTCAAAAAATGAATATTACTTTCAACTCAAAAATGAATAATCAAAAAATAATACTACTTTTTTTGTCAAAATAATGCATAATACTTCCTTCATCCCAATAAAAATTTAAAAAATTAAAACTACTTCATTCGCCTCTAAAATTAATGTTTGTAATGTTAGTGCCTTCGTTTCAAAGTATGACATTAATATTTCCTTCATCCCAATAAAAATTTTAAAAATTAAAACTGTTTCATTCGCCTCAAAAAAGTTTTTTTTTCCCTTAAATTGTGACACTTGGCGATGTTTGATTTGACGGTTTTATTTCAGATTTTTTCCCCTTTTTTTTACCTCAATTATTTTATAATAAATTTATTTTTTTACACCAAAATTCATAAAAAAAAAAAATTCCTCTATAAATAAAATAGAGCCTATTTTCATTTGATTTGGACACAGAAAAAAATACACTCTTTTTAAAATATAAATTTCAATATTTATACTATTATAAAAATAAAATAAAATAAAAACTAAAATTTTGAAGTATCGAAATCAAATTACAATAACAGTAACTACATGTCCAAAGGTTCGTTATTCGACTTCTCACTTTAAATTGCAAAATAAAAATTATGTCTTAATAATGAAAACTAAAATAAATAAAACTAGAAGGAAAAATTTTATTTTCCGTCTCAAGTAAACTTTAAAAATTGTCATTATATAAAAAAATTATTTCCTTCATTTGAAAAATCAATATTACTTTCAACCCAAAATAAATAACCAAAAAAAATACACTACTTTCTTTGTCAAAAAATTGCATTATTTGTGCTTTAACTAGAAGGGAAAATTATATTTTCCGTCTCAAGTAACTAAAATTTTTGAAGTAGCGAAATCAAATTACTTTTTTTGGCCCAATTCTAGGAAAACAGTGTTAGTATGTGCTTTAACTTGATATTGCCCTATTTAAAGAATTTTGTAAGTAAAAAACGGGTTGATAAAATTTTCGAATCCGTCCTAAACTCGCATTGATCCGCTTCTAATTAAAAGAATTTGGAAAATTTTTCTTTTAAATCGGGCGGCTTTGGGGTGGATTTGGGATTAGCTCGAGCCGTCCCATTTAACCCGAATTCGCATAGTATTCATCTTTTTTGAGAATAAATTTTAAATATTGATAATATTTGTATATTATTATTTATTTATTTATTTATAGTTTATTGTATTTTCTTATTTTTCTATGTCATATTATTAATCTCTACATTTATAAGGAAATAAAGGAAACAAATAGCATTGTATAATAGAAATATTAATATATTTTTTTCCACTTTTGTCCTATTTTAAACGTTAAAAAATGGGTTCGGATATTAAAGAGATGAATGATTTTATTATAAAGTATAAAAAGTTGGGTACAAAGTAATTAGTGAATAGTTGTTGTGAGTATGACTTATAAGACCAATGAATAAAGAAATATTATAATTTTTTCATTGTAATTTTTTTAAATTTAAAATGGGACACCTTTTATTAAATAAAATGGAAGTTTAAAATGGGACGAAGGGAGCATTTATTTATTTGATAGTGAAATAATTTATCCTAATGTTAAATTTAATTACATGCTATATAAAAAATAACATGATTATATAACAATAACTTAAAAGAAATATGTCAAAATCAAACGTGGATGTAGAAGTTGAATACGACTCAAAAACAAAATCACTTCTCAAAAATCAAAATTGATGATGCTTGAAAGTTTCATTTCATGTAATTTGTTTGTTTGAAGAATCAGTAGAGTCAAGAGTTCCGAATTGCAGTTGAAGAGAAAGATCGGGAGACTTATAACTAGATAGATTACGCATTTCCAATCGTTGGCGAAATTAAGTGATACTGTGGGCAAATTACGCACATATCACGTTCAATACACAATAAATATGTTTTACATAAAAAATATGCGTTTAATTCCATATCATTGAAAAATGGAAGCCAAATGTGATTATTATTGAATAGAACGGGAATTTACGTATAAAACGCGTTTTGTACAAACTAACTATGCCTTGAATATATATTTATTTTAGTGACCTTCAATCTGACATTTGTACTAATAATATAGTTTTCAAAAAAGTATTTTACAAATACACAAACATTTCTATTTCCTGTTATATTTATATGAATTTTCGTCAATATGTGTTAATAGGCGTCAGGTGCATCGCACGGGAGTAACACTAGTTTTCTCTGCAATAGCTAATCAGCTCTAACAAATCATGAAATCAAAATACTTGGTACTACCTCTGTCCCAAATTGAATGACCTATTTTGTTCCAAAATGAATGACCATTTGAAACTTTTCCTTCCAAAAACTTTGTCCCTAAATGATTTTTTTTTTTTTCAATTTTTTTTCATGCTTCATTATATTTCTGCAAAACTAAAAGTTTGAAAGTGAAAAGCAAATATATTTATGACTTTTTTCTATTAAAAAAAACCTTTCCAAAAAGACCCGTATATTAAAAAATGGTCATTCATTTTGGGACGGAGGGAGTAGTATATGCTAGCAGAAAAGCAACAGTTTCAGCAACTGGTTAAGAAATTAACCCCTGTTGGACATAGTAACATAACTAAACATAAACATACCCAACCATAGTTGCAATCTGATCTCTAGAAATCTATAACCGACAAACCTAACAATTCATCATCATAGAAAGATGAAAGTAGTCTATCTTCTCCCGGTGTGAGATAACTAGGAGGGAGGATCAAATGCACTATACACTGAAGAAGATGTGCACATAAAATTATGCTTAAAACTTAATTCAGGAGCACAAAATTTTCAATAAAAGGTACTATAGCATTTTACACAAAATCAACATTGCAAGTTGTATAATCAGTCACTTCTAAAATATGACAAGATGTGGTTTCAGCTAACTTGTACAAAGATGTCTTCAAAAGCCTGGCTATGTACCAAAACAAAGAGTTAACAACTAACTGGAGTTGAAAGCTTGCCTGTGACATTATGTATGGTGAATGTTAGAGATAGCAGTGGTGATGCTTTTACAATCCAATTCCATTGTCTTCATCCAGTTCTCAAAATCTCCAATTTCCTGTGCAAGCAAGGTCCACAAATAGTTCCCAGGATCAGAAGCCTATTTCAAGTTCGATCCTTTTCAAATAGTTTCTTTAGTTATTAGAAAGATAAGTAGTGTAATTTTAGAAGTCCAAGCATGCAAAGTGGACATGTGCAAGTGAAAGTGCATTCTCCAATTTTCACAACACAAACAAACAATCATAATATATGTTGATTGACCTAACCTCCTAAAAAATTCTGTGTTATTTTTAACACGCTATTCCAATGGGTATGTCATGTTTGAATAAGCAATCCACAACTCAGTATAATTTATTAAGGTAAACATTCTCATACTATTCTTTATTTCATACTTTACACCTCCTATCTAGAATTTGAGTACCTAGATTAAGAGTAAGTTCTCTTGAGTAGAACACAGGGAATATTACTTAGATCATCAAATGTCCACCAAGCAAAGATTGTGTTTCCGCATGTTGAAACCACTGAAACAATATAAGTTATGTGAACTGGGGACATTGCTTGCTCGTTTGGTGGACAACAATAAAGCTCCAAGTTATTTAGAAATTAGAATCAATGTTAATACATGATAGCTCAAAATGCATGGAATACAATCACTATAATTCAGCATAACAATTGAAAAAATTGCATTTTCAGAGACAATTTTTTAGGTGTACATATTATCATCTAATCCCTAAAAATTAAGCTTAGTACTTCAATCAATTCAAAACAATTAATTAAAAAAAATGTTAGGAGCACAAGCAAAACAGAAATTAACAGAAATTTACATTCAAATAAATGATTGATAATTCATCGATCAATGTAAACAGAAACTTATCCGGAGAACTTGTTACCTTAAGAGCGGTATTGATAGAATGTGAAGCAGTAAGCCATTGATCTGTCTGCTTCGCGAATCTCATAGCAGTCGCCGTCAATGCTCGAATTTCAAGCTCAATTCGCTTCTCGTTAACGAAAGATTCTTGTACACCTCCATTAACAGCCTCCACTAATAGATCCGAAACACGAACGCCACACTTCACTGCTTCTTTCTTAGCTTTATCTGCAATCCAATCGAAGAAATTCGGAAAACGGATTGAATATTCGCAAAATCACTGCACATTGATGAACACTATGAATATGAAACATTGAAAGAGAGAGAGAGAGAGACCGGTCTGTTCGCGTAGCCGGAGAGAGGTGTCGTGATGGTCGTTGATGAGTTGAAGAAGCGAAGATTCAAGACTTCCGGGATCGAAGTTTGGTCGGGGCATCGCCGCCGATGGGGATACCGTCAACGGTGAACTTGGTGGATACATCCCAAGGGAGGATAATTTGATCGACCCGATACGGGTTTATCGGATTATAGGTAAATACTAAATAAATACAGGGAACGAAAAATTTCAATTCTGTTCTTGCCCTACACGAGATGTTGTGAAACGAGATATTTCGTCGGATTTGCGCTGTTGGCCATATCTCCGGCACCGTTGATTATTTTGCTGATCCCAACGGTCAATATGAGCGCCTGGGTGATGCAAACATACCCCAAAAATTTGACGACGATCCAACGGTTAATGAAGCGGGAATTTGATTTTTAATATAGCGAAGCCGGATTTGCGCCGTCGGCCATATCTCCGGCATCGCTGATTATTTTGCTGATCCCAACGGTCAATATGAGCGCCTGAGTGATGCGAACATACCCCAAAAATTTGACGACGATCCAACGGTTAATGAAGCGAGAATTTGATTTTTAATATAGCGAATTTTTGGAGATTTTTGCCAGTTTTCGTCGCCGGCCATTTCTCCCTCTCCGGCAATTATTTGGAAGATCCCAACGGTCATCATGTGCGCCTAGGGGATGCGACCAAAGTCCAGAAATTTCACGACGATCCAACGGTTAACGAAGTCGGAATTCGATTTTTACATATGCGATTTGGTTTTGATTTTTTGCTGAATTTGGTTCGAATTCAGGCCATTTGGCCGGAATTTTTGATTTATATGAATATTTTGGTAATTTTGTTGGTTCCCTGTATTTTTTGTTCCCTGTATTTAACCATATCCCCTACCTGGCTACCTAAAAGCTTAATTGTCTAAATGACTATTCACCCCCTCCAAAAATAAATGTCATTTTGTGAAAATAACTTTATTCCTAAAAGTTATTTTACCAATTTTTTTTTGCAAAATACTCCCTCCATTTTGGAGAAATGCGCACAAAATAGAATGACACAAAAATTAAGGTAGAAGGTGAAAAAGGTGATATGTTGTGAGTGTGGATGGTTGGGTAGGAGAGAAAAAGTGGAGTAAGTGGGTAATTGTTGTGAGTAAAGACAAATGAGTCTCATATTTTCATTTTGAAACTTTGCAGATTATTGTGAGACGTCCAAAATGTGTCTTTTTGCATATTATTATGGGACGGAGGAAGTATAATATTTGAAAAGTGGAAAACAAAAATCTTTATGGCATCGTTGCCATTTAATTATATGATAAGTGAAAAAGAGAAGTCGAATTCAAGCTTGCTGAGAGTCCTAAACTTTTTAGAGAGCAGTAGAATTAAGGGTTATCTCTTTAAGGATTTTGCTTACTATACCAGCTGCTGTAGCATTCTGCCTAGCATTGAATAGAATGGATATTCACCTAAGAAATGGTAGAAGGATCCTGAGAGTAGGCCGGTAGAAGACATGGCTCTCTCTTTTAGAAGATAGGCCCAAAATGACTAGTAGCGCTAGCGGCGCAGAAGCTAGATCGGAAAAAGGTCATGGATACGGTGCTTTACTCGTAGACGCTTCTCCAGCTCGTTCCATTTTTAGTCAAATAGTGAAGGATATTCCATTAGTAATGAAAAAAGGGGTGGAGGGGATCCGAATGCGATATTTTTAACACCAGTGAAGCACCATGACCGGCAGAAAACTTTACAGAAGAGGCCCAAGCTTATTTTTTGTCTCTCACGCTCGCCTTTTATTTGTTTTCCTTGTGATGGGCCTGGAAGAGGGGGGACGCTGCTTTGACTTACTTAAAAGATAGGGAACTCGACAGGTATGGGATATCCTCTGGCTTCAATTCTCCTTTTTCAGCTAATTTCAGTTTCAACACCCATATTAACAGCCGTTTTTTATAGGCCTTGTAGTCCTCAGAATCAAACTCCTTGAATGCCTTTCTTTGATTCGGCATAGAACGGCTGGTACCCTATAAACAATAAAAGGTCTTATCCCCGATCCATAGCATCCTTAGACCTTGTCTCATCAGATTCAGATGTCGAGCATCTTCTCTTCGAATCTCCTATAGCTACTCCTTATGATATGCTAAGCGGCGTACCTTTGATCCGTTGAGCCAGAGCCCTTCCACACGGGACTCCCGGATCACTATGGCCGACTTTCGTCTCTGTTCGACCAGTCGGTCTCACAGTCAGGCAGACTTATACCATTACGCTCACGAGCAGAATCTTAGCTTGAGCCTACCTTCGCACACCTCCGTTACTCTTTAGGAGGCATCCGCCCCAGATAAACTACCCCACCGATAAATTTGATACCTTCTCCCAAAATGAAAGTCATAAGACCAACTCCAAGGATCAGTCAGCCCGCAAGAAAGGAGGGGAGCCCCGAAGGAGAGTGAGTTCCTAGAGTTCTCAAAGGCGAGCGTGAGAGACAAAAAAATAAGAATTCTAAATTGTAACCAAGCGTCGCCTATTGGTTCTATGATACTGAGTTATGCGGCTCTTCTCTGTGGATCATTGATAGCCCTCGGCCCGATCATCCAATTCGCTCCCGAAGGTCACTGTTCCCGGCACACTCACGGAGATGAGCTCAAAGGCAGCCTTCACAGAAACAGAAAGAATTGAGTAAATAGAACCCGAAGCCTTTTGGCTTCAGATGCGTTCTCAATTGCTTAGGCTTGGTTCGATCAAGCGGCTGAGTATTGGAAACAGGCTATAGCGCGGTCCTAGGAAAGACGAAAGACGGGAGTCCAGGTCTCGGAAGAGACACAACATTACGAGCATGTCCATGGAGTTTTGAAAAATCCAAACATCTCAGAGAGAGATAGAGAGGTGGGAATTTATCGACCGAACCGCACTCCTTCAATTTTCCGATTGCTCCTAAGACTTACCTCGAGGAGGACAGGAGAGAGAGGCAGCCCTCGCCCCGCAGCAATAGGATTTGATCCTATTTAAGAAGATTTCATAAATATTCTGTACCAGTTCCGAAAGAGCGAAGAAAAAGGTTTAGGCTGTTATTCTTCTGGATGGGCTGACACCGGATCCTTTCACTTTATCTATAGAAATCTATAGAAAAGAAATTATGGTGGTCTCACCAGGAAAGCGTTCTTCAATAGCGGACAAAGACGCAGTTAAAGAGCCCCCAATCTCGGAAAAATCATTCAAAATAATAGGCCGTCTAGGTCGGAAGTGAGGCGAAGAGGCATAGATTGATATGTTCCCGCACTACAAGAAATAGGCTTATTTACGGCGGTTAAAATCCGCCGTAAATACTACGCGCCCCGCCGTATATAGTATTTACGGCGGACTAGCCGCCGTAAATAGACCCCCGTATAAATCATCGCCGTATATACTATATACGGCGGGACAACCGCCGTATATACTATAAACCAAAACAATGTAGAATCAGCATTCAACTTTTTGAGACATTTTGACCATTAATTTTCTACTCATTAGCTTGGTCTCCTTTTTACTCTATTAATTTTCTACTCATTGTTTACTTGAATTTACTTTCATGAAATTACACTAAAAGTATAAGGGAAATGACAAATTGGGGTCCAATGTTTGGGGGTGTGTGCTAATCATGGTATGATTAGCATGATCTTTTCATTTTAGAGAGGCCTTTTCCAACAATCGGGCATAAGCAAAAATATGGCTTATTTTCAGCTATTTGTTTGTTTCTAGACTGCGAACTAACATATCATATGTTCTTACTTGCATAAGCAAAAATATGGCTTATTTTTTGTTAACTATCTATGATATTATCTCTACGGAGATTCTAGGAATTCCCCCCAAAAAACTATCTCAATCTTTCATCCCCAATCTATGTGCCACACATATGATAAGTTACTCTCTGTGCACTCTGTGCACAGATCAGGGATGTCAACTTTGGATCCCTGCCATTACCCGTTATCTTACTGTCTATACAGTCTATAAAACACTGTCTATATAGTCTATAAAAAAACAAAAAAAAGAAAACCAAAACCCATGATTTGGAGTTCATAAAATAGCAACACTTCCGCAACAACTGCCTATAAAACATGAAGAGCATAGAAATTGAAAAAAACGCAACAAGAGCATACAAATGTATACCTGATTGTTGTAAATCGAAGAAATCAACGCTCAAGGAGGAGAGAGAAAGACCGAGATACGCTATATAGAGGAGAGAAAGAGAGACTGAGATACAGAGATCGAAGAAATCAACGCTCAACCACACCAAGAACAACAAAAATTAAAAATTAAAAGTAAATACGTATACCTACCTGTTGATTTGGTCGCCGGCGGTCGGAAAATCGTGCCCTAGCTAGCTATGGAGGAGAGAAAGAGAGAGATCCTTCGGCCGGAGACTTCATTACCGCGAGCGAATAGGGAAATTTGGTTGCCCTGTATTTAATAACATTTACGGCGGACGCGTATAAACCGCCGAGAATAAGTACCTATTTACGGCGGACGCGTACAAACCGCCGAGAATAAGTACATATATACGGCGGTTATTTACGTACCGCCGTATAAAACTTCGACCTCGTATACGTACATTCCAAATGTACGTACATTACCTATTTACGGCGGACTAAGCCGCCGTATATATTGATTATATACGGCGGTTGTTCAGACCGCCATATATATATAATATTAACGGCGGACGCGTGTCCACCGCCGTATATGGGCGCCGTAAATAGCCTAGTTTCTTGTAGTGCCGCGGGTCGGAAGGCGGTGGGGGAAATAGGCGTTAATATTATTCCAATTGCGATTACAAAAGTCGGTGATTAGATTGACCATCTTGCCGATGGGGAGGAATAGTGGACAAATTGGCGTATTACCAAATCACGCCCCCGTTTAAGTATTTGAAATTGCATAGAAAAGTGATCCTACGAGGGGGCGTAAAGGCAGCATATGTTGATTGTCCAATTTTCCTCTTAGCAACCCCTATGCTCGAAGACTGATCTAAGAGGGCGTGGAGATAGGCTGGTCTGATGCCAAAATCGTCAAATCAGCCCAAATCCAAGCGATCGTTTGCTCCGACGATTGCTAGGCCTGAAAATAAGACAAAACACGTAAACTAAGTCGGGGCTTCACCGGCGAAGGCCCTCCGGCGTGAGAATAAGTTCACGGTTTTTATGGTGAGAAACTAAATTGACAGAGTTTCTGTATGAAAAAAGTAACGTACCAAATAATGTGATATATGGCTTGTATTTATAAGGATGGATTGACAGAATCCATGTTGAACTTGAACTGTAAAGAGATAAGATATAATCATAGGAGGATTATATCTGTTAAGGAATCCTTATTTGATCTGTATTGTAGGAGGTGGTCACAATTCTGATAAGATTGTAACTGCTGAATCCTTGTTTGAATATGATTGTTATTACTGCTTGCCGGTAAGCCGATGAGAGTAATTTCCTTATCTCGTCATTTGTGGGTAAGCCGAGATGCACGAATTTGTCTCCTCGTCATATAGAGATCTGTCGGTATGAAGAAATGATGAGGTAAAGGATTTTGTCTCCTCGTCATATGAAAATATGTCGAGGTGAGAACTTTTCTCTCCTCGTCATTCATGACCTCTCGGTCCATGATGAGCCGGGGAGGAAATAAGAATATAGGGAGCCTATTGACAACGTTAGGGCCGAGGAATGCACCTAATCCTTGTTGGGTTTTACGGGTCCATGCGCAGCAGAATTAAGCATCTAATAACATAAAACCCAAAGAGCCTAGAATCCGTTATATACAATTAACTTGAATACCTATGAGATAGAAATAACCAACCTTGAACGCTTTCCGTTCTTGAGTTATCGAACTATGTATTGATGTGATTCTGAATACAAGCTTCGAACTCTAGGCCTTGATCGTTGAACGAGCGAAGACCCTCTTTTGGTATCCACACCTTCGAATGAACCAAGAACGATTTCTTGATGATTGCTAGATCCTTTAAACCTTGGAAGAATATTGAGAATTATGTTGTGATTTCTTTTCAGAAATTCGGCTAGCTACTTAGGGTTTCACAGACCTTTATATTTATACTACTTTAGTATGGTATATGTTTCCTAATCAAATTAGGAAACCAGTCTGTAAACCGCCTTATGGCATTAAGTGTCGCACGACCAGTCGAAGCCCATGGCCAAGTTCTGTCGCGCGATGTCTTATGCCTGATAAGGAATTTCTCAATCATTCTTCCTCTGGTTTAATCAATTCATTCTAGTTGTGTGTGACCCAATAGGATTATATTATGTTGGCAATGAGCTCAATCATATCGACTCTCATAAGACATAAGCGAACTCTAGCAAGCCATTATGTCTACCCAAATAATATAACGTAAGAGTTCACGTTTCCAATGGTACACTTCCATTTCTCCCTTTGTCTCACGATGTTATATTGAACACAAGTCATGGTCCTCGTCAACTTGTCTTTGTTCAATGCTTTCTCGATTCTTGAGTATAATGATAATCCAATCGCATTGGGGTATGGCCATACACTTTCATCATTATCACTCATCGAGGGCCCCAAGCATAACATCTCTCTTTCGAGGGACAAATTTCATCTTGACTTATCATCCTTTTCATCATGATTCCGATCATGCCAAAGATAGCATTTATAGATATCGTGTTAAGATATCGTTTGACTAAAATCAAACATGACTTTCATCATATGTAAGGTCATGATAATCTCAGGTCTAGGGACTAAATGAAGTAACCTTATGAGATTTAATTATGACATTTGACCATGACATAAATCTCATGTGGGTCAAGTCCAGTCACTTGTTCTCTAACAAGTACCCATAAATTTAATGTGCATCTCTATGCATATAATCATCATATGATTATCCATTAACATTTATACTAATTATTCTCTTAATAATTAGGGACGGAGATTATTACAGACAAATATGCAAAACATATATAATAATCAAATAATAAACTTTTCATATAATAATAAATAATGTCAACACATAAGTCTATAAACTATAGGCTTAGGGCATAAAACTAACAATCCTCTATGGAGATGATCTCGGCATACGAGGGATGTCTCCTCGGCATTCATAGTTGGGGCATATTCTGCTTGCTTGTGGGGCCTAGATTTGCCTTATTGATGACGAGGAACGAGACCGAGGAAGCCCATGGTTGTCCCTCGTAACTCATAGATGGATTATGTTTATAGCCCAATCCACTTAGGCCTGACCCGGACAAGCCCATGATCGTATCTCGATTAATACTGTTCAGTGGCCCCCGACTTTCTAGCTCGGCTTGGGACGAGGAGAAAGTCATCTCGTCCTCGGCTTATAAGAATACGAACAGGTTTGCCACGCATCGGAGTTGCTTCAATTGTGCGCCGTTCCATTATTCGCTTGTTATTGATGTGATGATGAGAGGTGGGCCCCCAGGTCTGACACATCTTGGAAGTTGTTACATCCATTTAATGTTGGGGGCGCCAGATCCATGGACCCATTTTGTTCTCGGGTTTAACCCGATTTGTGGGATATAAAAATCGAATTCCCCTTTCATTTGAAACTTTCTTCACCCGTATCAGTTGAGAGCAAAGGCAAAAAGTTTGTAAACCCTCCGGCGAACCTTCGAACCCAGTTTTCGGCGAGACTTGTTTTTCCGGCGTTTTTTATTCCGCCACTTGATTCCGACCACATTTTCTGCAATCAGGTATACATTTCTTCCCTTTTTGTGCTTTTCGTAACTAGTTTTTGTAATTTCTAGGATTCTGGTAGGTTTTGGGATTTCCCAACCGCCATGGTTGACCCTTGAAGCTTTTCTTCTTGAATTTTTGTTTTTCTTGGATATTTGTATGAACTCCCCCATTGATCCTTGATTCCCCCTTAGAAATGGCTCGTTCTTGGGACCATTCCCCTCGATTCATTTACGGGTACCACAAGGGCAATCTGAGAGTTTACCGGAGAGAGAGAGGACCATGGTTGATGCTGAACTTGGCAGAAATAGGAGAAATGTTGAGGAAATATGGCCGTATCCGAATGTTCATCCAATACCCAGACAGTACGAGGATAGATCGAGTTGATTCCTCATCTCGTAGCATAGTCTTGCTAGAGGATAGATCCGAGATCATAGAGCACGTCAATTTGTTCTACCCGTCCTCGGATCACATAGTTCGTGAGCGTCTGAGTGGTAAGGCTCCCTCCTCGGCCTAACTGTAATGACGAGGAGGGACATCCCTCATCCCCGTCTTAAGCCCAGCCTTGGACGATGACTAACCTTGGATCCTTGGCATTTTGCAGATATGATGGAAAGAGGGGGTGAAGCCTCCTCATCTACCAAAATAGTTGATGCCTTTGTGGAGGGTGAGAAAGTGGAAGGAAAGAGAGGCCGAGGAAGGGGAGGCCGAGGAGGAGGACGGGGTCGAGATAGGCCTCCTAAGGCCGGGGATCCCATGCTGGAGCAATTATATACGAAGTACGGGGTCGATAAGAATGAATTCCAGCTAACTTATATCAGCAAGCCCACCTTCGCGACTGATGCCGAGGAGAATAGATTTTACTATAACGATAACCACGTCCACTTCTACTTCAAGCAATTCCAACAGGGGCTTCGTCTCCCTTTAGATCCCTTTATCAACGAATTTCTGGGTGATGTGAGGGCTGTCCCGGCCATGTTGGGAGCTAACGGGACTAGGGTCCTTGTCAGCTTTATAGTTTTATGCCGTAGCTTAGGTTACGAGCCTACCCAAGCAGCCTTCCGTCATTTCTTCTCCATCGGGTACATGAAGGGCACTCGTCTCCTCGTCTTACGGAGTGAGCCCAAGAAACCGAAGATTATCCTCCCTATGTCCAGCAAGGTAGGAGGCTGGGATAATCATGTGATAAGGGTAGAGAGCCGACGAGGCTGGGAGTTCCCCTCTCCTGCTGACGTGCCGTCCGCGTCTAGTCAGGTACAACAATATGGGTAGACTAAAGACTTGATCAAGCGCCTCGAAGAATTTGCTGAAGTTGGGTTCCTCGACTTGGCCGCCCTAGAGGCCGATGAACGCTACTATGTCCAGGCAGGACTGATGCCGGGGCCGAAGGACGGGGTGGTTCCCCTCGTCACCATTAAGAGGGGGAGACGATTTAATGATTGGAGAACCCATCCCGGTCTTGTCTTTCACGATGATTGTGCGAGATGCAAGCTCATTCCTGTGGATCAGTGCCTTAGAGAGACTGATGTCGTAGGATGTAATTGCTCTCTTTGCCTTGACACTGCTTTTTACACTGTTTAATCCATTTCGCAATGTAACCATATCTTCCTCGTATTTGCAAATTTATCCCCCGAGCAAGAGGCCGAGTTAGAAATGGAACAATTGAGCGCTGTTGATCTGATCAAGAAGAGACGACGGATGGACAAGATGTCAGCTTTGACGGATAGGAAGGAGGAGGCCAACCGCCGTAATCTTCTTCTGAGTGCCAAGGGAGATCAACCTCTCCCCATCAAGTTACATGGGGATGTTGATGCTGAGGATGGGGCCTCCGAAGGCCGAGAAATCCATCAACTGTAGAGGGGCATAGCCCCCATGTTGATGTTACTGAGCTGGAGAATGACCCCCCATCTGAAGAGGTGACTGATCTCGTTCACCGTCAATTGGGTCAGAAGAGGCCCCAAGGTGCTTCTGCCGAGGAGCCCTCAACTAAATGAGATGCTGTGGAGTCTTCGAATCCTCAAGCTCCTCCATCCCTCACTATCCAAATCGTCAAATGTTATGAAGATGCCGAGGAGCTTGCCTGGCGAATGGTGGAAAATGTTCAAGCGTTGAGGGGCATCCCTTTGCAGAACAGGGAAGGTGCTCTTGTGAGAGTGGGCATGAAACCCCTTGTTCAAAGGGCTGTGGATCAGGAAGCCTTTGAGAAGCTTGTTCGAGACAAGCCGAGCAAGGAAAACTTGTTATGCCGCAAGGGACTTATAATTGCCGAGGTAACTCTCTCGTATCTTGTATGTTTTGATCTCGTAACTTTGTACTTGGTATAATATCTGACATTGATTTATCTTGTAGCTGGCTACTATGACGGCCTACGAGAACGTCCTATCCAAGGCTACGGACAAACAGTTGCACGAAGTCAAGGCTGCCCAGAAGAAGGGTGAAATTGATAGGGCAGCTTTGGCCAAGCTGTTAAAAGTCAAGGATGCTGATCTTGAGGCTACTCAGGCTAAGGTGGAGGCCGAGGTAAAGAGGGCCGAGGAGGCACGAGTGAAAGCCGAGGAGCATCTCCGGCTAAAAGATGCTGAGTTGGCCGAGCAGGAAAGGCTTAAAGCCGAGGTCCAGGTGAGGGCCGAAGAGGCTGAGGCCAAGTGTCGGGGACTAGAAGCCACCCTTCCTTCAAGGGAAGAGGAGGCCGTTGCCGCTTAAGGCAGTAGGGCCTTTCAGGATGCCGTGGACGAGAAGACGGCCATGATGTTTGAGGACGACTACTTGCATCTAGCTCGCCGTCTTCTGGCCGATCCCTCTACTGGTCTAGATGTGAAAGCCATTGCTAGGATGATCAGCCGAGATCAATTTGATGGGGAGGCTAGGGCCCTCCATCATCTTGTCCCTTTTTCTGAGTACAACTTGGGAATAATGGCCAGGGAAGATGCTCGGGTTGGCCGAGAAGCTTGGATTCCTCCCTCTGTTGATCCCGACAATCTCCAAGCCTTAGTGGAGATGTTTGAGGACGAGGAGATGGGGGACGAGGCCGGGGGTGGTGCTATCGAGGAGACTCATGCACAAACTGAACAGACCACCACTCCTGCCATTGATGCCACCACAGAGGAGTTTTTGGAAAAGCCCTTTGACGACGTTCAGACTTAGGATTTTCTTTTTTTCTTTTTGTTGTAATAGTGTTAGGACTTGTAATTTCCTTCTGAATATCAATGAAAATTCCTTTTGTTTCAATTCATGTCGTGTTATTGTAATGAATTGTTTGGATGCTTGTTTATGGGTATTGCATAAGTGCAAGTCTTTGTTTTTTGGGAGAGGGTCGAGGAAGGTTCCTCGTCCCTTGCTTACAAGGCAAGTCATTAGGCCGAGGTGTGGTTCCTCGGTCTTGACAGAACCTCAAGTCGTATAGCCGAGGAGGGCTCCTCGGCCTTGACTGTTGGGTGATTTTCTTCTTTTTAGTCTCCTTATGCCGAGGAAGATGACTCGTGCATAGGTTTTAGACGTGTGAGACCTGTCGTCGTTGTGACAAGGTGTTTCCTTGCCTTGACGCGAGGCAAGTCAATAGGCCGATGAGAAGTCCTCGGTTTTGACTGTTTGATCCTTGTAGTCATTGAGTCGAGGCGGACCCTCGTCAAGACGTAAGGTAAGCCAGTAGGCCGAGGAAGGATCCTCAGTCTTGGCTGTTGAGAGCCTATAGTCATGGAGTCGAGGTGGACCCTCGTCATGACGTAAGGTGAACCAGTAGGCCGAGGAAGGACCCTCAGTCTTGGCTGTTAAGAGCCTATAGTCGTTGAGTCGAGGCGGACCCTCGTCTAGACGTAAGTCATGTGTCTTTGAAGAGTCGGGGATAAGATCCTCGTCTTCCAGTGTTTGTGTCAGTAGCTGATAGTTGCCTTGCATGTTGGAAGAAGTTACTTTCATAAATTGGAACTGATTACATCGAACTGCAATCCTATCATACTAAGAAGTAAAAGACTGAAAACTGGAAACTAATTTATTACAAAATAAAATAGACTAATATTAATGATAGTATTTTCGAAGATTGTCGGAATGCCATGGATGCTTGAGCTCCTTCCCCTCCTTAGTCTTCAATATGTAGGTTCCCTCTCGAATGACTTGAGTGGTGATATAGGGACCTTCCCAATTTGGGGAGAGCTTGTTTTGTTCTGCCTTCCGACCAGTTGCTTCAATTTTTCTAAGTACCCAATCGCCTACTTGGAATACTCTTCTGATGACTCTCTTGTCATGATATGCTTTGGTCCTTTGTTTGTAGTTTACCATCCTCATCTGCGCAGCTAGTCGTTTTTCATCTATCAGGTCTAGGTCTAGGAGCCTATTAAACTTGTTGACTTGCTCATCGTAATGGGAATTTCTCACAGTGGGGATGGCCATTTCAGCTGGTGCCATAGCCTCAGAATCAAAAGTTAATGCGAATGGGGTTTCCTCGGTTGGCCCCCGGGTGGTTGTGCGAACAACCCATAAGGCTAGGGGAAGTTCGTCCAACCATCTACCCTCGCGTCCTTCAAGGTTCTTAGTAAGGGGCATTAGGACCGGTTTATTGGCGGCCTGCCTTGGCCGTTGCCTTGGGGTGCGCTGGCGAGGACTTTGCGTGGCGGACTTTGACTCTTCCCATTCATTTGTAAATGCCGTAGAAAATTGAAGTCCATGATCGAAACAATTGTGTGGGGAGGCCAAATCGACACCGAGATGTAGTCGTGGACAAAGTTGATTGCGTTCTCTTCCGTTATCTTGGCTAATGCCTTTGCTTCTATCCACTTGGAGAAGTAATCACAGCCTACTATCACGTACTTGCAATTACCTCGGGCGGGAGGAAGGGTCTCGATGATGTCGATCCCCCACATATCAAATGGCCACGTAGGTATTACGAGTGTACGCTCAGCTTAGGTAGTCTAGAAATGTCGGAGAATCTTTGGCATTTGTCACATTTTCTAACATAGGCGTACGCGTCCTCCCTCAGGTTTGGCCAATAGTAACCTAGCGAAATGATCTTGTCAGCTAAGGTTATGGCCCCCGGGTGTTCGCCGCAAACACCTTCATGTACTTCTGCCAAGAGGTTCTCCAATTCCTTAGGATAGACACACCTTAGCAGGGGCTTAGTGAAAGATATTTGGTAGAGGACTCCGTTCATCGCAACGAACCTTGGGGACCTCTTCTTGATAAGTTTAGCTTGTGCTTCATCTTCTGGGAGTTGGCCCTTCTCGATGTAGTCAATGTAGTCATCGATCCAACATCTCTCCTCTCCATCTAGGAGCATGATTTGTAATCTTTCATACGCAGGTTCCTCAGCAAAAATTACGTATGGATTGGTCTTAGACTTAGACACATCCATAGTTGCTATTTTAGATAGAACGTATGCGATTTGGTTGTCTTCCCTGCCTATTTGTTGGAGTTCGAAGAATTCAATCTTTCTTGTCATGTCTAGGACAAGGTCTCTATATTTGGTAAGGGTGGGGTCTTGGGTGTTATACTCTCCCTTTACTTGTTTGACAACGAGTTGGGAGTCACAGAATGCCGCCACCTTAGTTGCTCCGTAGAAGGAAGCCAACTCAATACCAAATATTAGAGCTTCGTATTCAGCTTGATTGTTGGAGGCATGGAACTTGAATCGGATGATGTCTTGCATGGTGTACTCTACTTCCGGACTTGCTAGTACAACTCCAGCTCCGCTTCTTTCCTTTGTAGCCGACCCATCTGTGTACAAGTTCCAACAGTTGGATGGGAGTTCGATGGGAGACTCTTCTTCTTCCGCAGCATTTTGCTTACGGGAAGTGGGGAGGTGCTCACCCATAAAGGCAGTTGTGATGATGTGCATCCGAAAATTTTCCCATTTTTATTTGAAAAAATCAACGAAACGGAGTCGCCACGCCATTTTTATTTTGAGGGCCAAAACTTTGAAAAAAGCCCGAGATCAGAGATTTAAGGTTCGGAGGTCATGTTACACGCCGGGAAGGACGTTAGTGTGCACCCGGAATGCCTCGTAAAACGAGTCTTCCAAGCTGAAAATCAGTTGTGTGTGTATGTGTGTGTGTGTGTGTTTTGGCCAAAATAAGTTGAAACTCAGAAAAGTAAAAATTGGGATATCTTTTTAAGACTTTAAACTGATCCCATGAATTTTTGGAAGATTTTTGGATTGAGATTTGGTACTCAAAAGACCTTTTGAAGTTGAGAGCCATTTCTGCCAGAATGAAAAAGGCAGTGGACCTTTGATTTTGAAATGGATTCAAGGGTCTTAAAACTTCATAATCTGGATAAACTCAGAGAATGAAAGTTGTTCTAGACACCTTAAATAAGATTTTTTTTGCGAAGGAATTTTCCATTTTGGAGAAGATTTGAGGGGTCAAAACCTTCTGGAAACCTCGGATATGAGATCTGGATTCCCGTAAGCTGATGAACTAGCCTCTGAAAGAAAATTTGAAAAGAGGAGTTTTACTCACCCAAAAAATAAAGTAAAAATATGTATGGAAAGATCTGGATGTTGGCTACAAAAAGTGTTTTGTAGTCAACACCAAATTCCA
Organism: Adenophora triphylla var. japonica; assembly: GCA_022495995.1. Taxonomy (NCBI): domain Eukaryota; kingdom Viridiplantae; phylum Streptophyta; class Magnoliopsida; order Asterales; family Campanulaceae; genus Adenophora; species Adenophora triphylla. The sequence continues at coordinate 262,258 of JAFEMH010000184.1, forward strand.
CATTTATCTGTTTCCAAAAAATTAGACCATGGACTGAGGTCTGGGAAAATTGCTACTGGACAGCAACTTCCCAAGAGAGAAAATATGATTTTAAGGGGGGTTTTGCATCCATGCTTGTCCCCATTTCCCTAGGTTTTGGTTAGTGATCACTTGACATTTTAGTGGTGAATCAACTATACCAAACCATCCTTGGGGTACATTAGGACTAAGCATTTCATTTGCTTGGGAAGGGGATTTTTATCCTTTGAAAATGAGATTTGATGCTTGAAAATGGTTTTTAGGTTTTTGAAAATGAGTTTTCTTTGCAAGAAAGTAAGAGAACTTGAAAATAATTTTGATCTTTGTAGAAGATCATCCATGGAGATGGTCTTCCATGGTGATCTTCTTAGATCTAGAGCAAGAAGATGAAAGAACTACATTTTGTAGTTTGCAAATGCATGCATGGTTGGAGTTTAGGGTAAGGAGAAGGAGGGTTTACCAATCTTCCTTGTGTTCTTGAGTTTTTGGCTTGAGTGTATGAGTGTTTAAGGCTTGAATATGAGAGTGAGTGGATGAGTGTGAGTTGGGAAAGATTGGAGAGAAAAAGGTGACAATTCTTGAAGAATTCTCACTGTTTTCTCTCTATATTTCGCCAGAGGTTCGGTGCAATTGGTGTTGTTCCTCCTTATTTTTGTGACTGGAGGGCTCAATTTATAGCCCTCTGAATTTTACATACATGTCCGCGCGGATAGGGTTGCTTGGCGTGCACTGTTCATTAAATGCAGCTCCAGCTTTGGACAGGAAGAATATTTCTTTTCAAAATTCAAATTAAACAGCCAGTTTATGTTTCCAGCATTTCTATTTATGGTTTTCTTCATTTGTTTTGCTTTTTAAGATTCTTTTTGAGGTTTAACCTTAAATAACAATGCCCATTTTACCCTCACTTTGTTAGAAAAGTTAGGATTGTTAGGAATTGTTAGAAATGTTATAACTTTCGTTAATTTTCTAACGAAAATTCTAACAAGCTCAAATTGGAGCACTTACAGCAGTCTCAACCATGAAGTCAACCAAAGGCTGTGCCAGGAGGGTCTTCCTTGGTTGGTAAGTGATATCAAACTCAGTAAGAGCGATAGACCAATTCAGGAGACGTCCGGAGCCGTCCAACTTGTGCGCAGATCTTCTTGATGGTTCGTTGGTGTATACAGTGATAGGATGCGCAGAAAAGTAGGCACATAGTTTCCTTGAGGCAATGACTAGTGCGTACGCTATCTTTTCCACGTTGAAGTATCTGCTTTCCACGTCAGATAATGCCTTGGAGACATAGTAGACGGGCTTCTGCGTTTCTTCTTCATTTCGAACTAGTACGGCTGCGACTGCATGATCAGTGGCGACTAGGAATACGTACAGCATCTCACCGGTAATCGGACTGCTGAGCAAGGGAGGGGAACCCAAGTACTCCTTCAATCGGAGGAATGCTTTGGAGCATTCGGGAGTCCAGGAGAAGCTCTTGGTACCCTTCACTACCTTGAAGAATGGCAATGATTTTTCGGCGGATTTGGCTATGAATCTTCCCAGGTCCGCTATTCTTCCATTTAATCTTTGAACCTCCTTAATGTTGGTAGGTTCCTTCATGTCAATTAAGGCTTTAATCTTCTCGGGGTTCGCCTCTATTCCCCTTTGCGATACCATGAAGCCCAAGAACTTTACAGTTGTTACCCCAAATACACATTTACTTGGGTTTAGCTTCATGTTATTGGCTCAGAGGTTGTTTATTGTCTCTTCCAAGTCAGGAGTGTGACTGCCCTCCTTGGTCTTAATGACCATATCATCGATGTAGGCCTCCAAGCGGCCTATCTGCGCACCAAATACTTGATTCACCATTCGTTGGTACGCGGCACCCGCATTCTTGAGCCCAAAGGGCATCATAACATAGCAATAATTTCCCCCAGGTGTTTGGAAGGCCATCTTCTCGATGTCCTCTTCCGCCATTTTGATCTGATGATAGCCTGAATAGGCATCTTGGAAAATGAGTGTTTGGTGTCCAAAGAATGGAGTCAACCAATTTGTCGATTACGGGAAGAGGATAAGCTGTCTTTAGAGGCGGGCTTTGTTAAGATCGGTGAAATCGATGCACATTCGCCACTTCCCATTTTGCTTCTTTACCATTACCACATCATTGACCAAACGGGGTACTTTACTTCACGAATGATTCCGACGCTAAGTAATATTTGCACCTCTTCTTTGATAGATTCCTCCTTGTCTCTTGTGAAATTTCTCCTTGTCTGTGAGATAGTTTTTGCCAATGGATCAACTTCCAAGCGGTGGAGGGCTACTTCCTCATTGATCCCCCTCATGTCTTCGACTCTCCAAGCAAAGACGTCGAGACTGCTTTTTAAAAAGGGAGATGATTTTTTCTTTCTCTTGGGAGATTCTTTGGCGCCCGAGTTTAATTTTTTGTTCAGGATAGTCAGGATTGATGACTACCTCCTCCAGTTCGTCCACAGGCTCCATTTCAGGACTGTCTCAAAATTCCAGAGACTCGATAATGATTTCTCTAATTCTCCTACCTTTGTCGTTCACGTTGAGGCCCTCTTCCTCCATTAGTTCATCAACGTCGGGCAGATCGACCATCCTCAAGTCATGGTTGGCCCCCGAGTTCTGGCCGTTGACGAGAATGGGATCTTCCTCAGAGACGGATGGATCTATGCCCTGATCAGCTGCAATTTCTAGGACCATAGGCTCTTCATCAAGTACCTCACAGATGTAGCTCACCCTGGAGCTGGTATGGGTAGTTTTCAGAGATTTAGAGATCTTTATATTGTCCTCAGGGGTATCTATCTCCACGCTTTTAGATTTCTTCCGACTCTGCACGACATGCTCCAAGAAGTCTTTGGCGGTCGCCCTCACGCATCCAATCCCGGAACGAGTAAGAAATTTGACCCGTTGGTGAGGGAGGGGGGCGACCAACCCAAGTTTTGCTTGACTTGGAATGCCCAGGATAGCATGGTAATCACTTGTTAAATCCATGACTACGGAAGTGACAGTAGCCGTTAATCGGAAGGGATGTTCGCCAATTTCAAGTTCCAACTCAACAGTTCCCTTGGCACCAACTTTATGGTTGGTGAAACCTTCCAATCTTCTGTGATAAGGCTCCAGTATGGTATCTTTCAAGCCCATCTGTTGGAAGGCAGAGTAGTACATAATGTCACGGGAGGCCCCCGTGTCAACAAGCAATCTTTCAGATTCCACATTATCAATTCGACCCTTTATCACCAAGGGTTGTTCACGGGCAGCACGGCTCCCTGCCAGTTCGTTAGGAGAAAAGCTAATGACCTCTTCCGCTTTATGAATCCAAGCAGGGACATGGTATACCTTGCTTAGTTCATGGATTTGGTTTCTTAGCTGTCTGGTAGAAACTGTCTCTTCTCGGATCACATGCAGCTTGGCCCTAGGAGGCCTTTGGTATCCGTCTTCGCTCTTATCATCATCTTCACTTTTCTCTTCCTTCCATTTTCGCTTGCCATCTTTCTTCATGACATAGCGATCTAGCTTTCCCTCATCAACCCACCTTTGAATCATTTTCTTGAGGGCGTAACAGCCTTCAGTATTGTGACCATGGTCCTTGTGGAAATCGCAGAATTCGGAAGTGTCGCGAGGGAACTTTGGTTTATTGCTCAGCGGACGGGGTGGGGGAAGGTTTACCAACTGCATGATTTACGTAATGGGTTTGGTAAGAGAGGTAAACACTTCCGGTTTTCGGTGCTCCTTGTTCTATTCTTCCCTTGGATCCCTTACCATTCCCATTGTCATTGGAAGCGTGGCGAGTGCCGTCCCGCTCGGCTCTGCCTTGTCAGATCCCCTTTTCTTGCTCTTATCCTCTGCCATGGCAATGGCATAAGCCACGTTGTACAAATCGGCTTTGGACTTAGGTTCTCGGGCGGAGAGTTCATAGATGAGGGGACCGGATTTCAATCCGGAATTGAAACAAACAATAACCTCCCTGTCAGTGAGGTTTTCTTCCACTTGTTCCGCCATTTTACGGAATCAATTGTAATAACTGAGGGTGGTTTCTCCCTTCCCTTGCTCGATATTGGCAAAGTCGGTCAATCTCATCTTCCTCCTTCCCGCTGTGGCAAAGTGGTCCAAGAACATTCTCCTCATGCCTCTCCAGCTATCGATGCAACCTTTTTTCAGTTCACGGAACCAGGTCAAGGCTGTTTCGGAGAAGGTGCTCGCGAAAGCTTTACATAGCATATCGTCAGCTTTGGTGAGGAGGTTCATCGTTTGTTCAAAACTTTGCACGTGGTCCTTCGCGTCTTGGGTTCCGTTGTACTTTTCAAAGCTCGGGACCTTAAAATGGTGATTTGGTAGTGCATCAGTTATCCTCTGGGAGAACGGACGAGTGGACCAGTTATAGTCGTCATTATCAACCTTCTTTCCCATTTCCATGTCATCAAGTCGTTGTTTCAAGAGTTCCCATTGTCTGGCTTCCACTCCCTTATCAGTGCTAGAGTGAGTGCTGCGTTGGGAGCTATGGGTTGACTTATCCTTAGGGTTGCCATTCACCCTACTGTGCTTCACGTCGTTTCGATGGCTGTCCCGTCGTCTAGATGGGGCTTTATCTTGCCTTGGTTCTAACTCGTGGCCACCAAGTAACATTCTGTATGGCTCGGGAGTTCTCGGCCTTACAAACTCACGAAGACGAGGACGAGGAGAGTCTCGTCGGGGTCGAGGAGAAACTTGACGAGTTTGAGGTAGTCGAGGTGAGTGAGGACGACGAGGTGCCATGACGAGACGAGGTGGTGATAAACGTTTGGACAGACTGAGCCTCGTCCTCAGGTCTCTTGAGTCTACCTCTTGTTCCTTGGAATTTTTTAACTCGCTTCTCAGGTCTATCACCTTCTCGTTTCTCTGATTGTGGTGCCGAGGACGGGGAGCGTCTCGGAGGGCCTGCTTAGGTTGTACAGCAGTATCGAGGGGAGGACCTCGTCGCTCACCCTGTTCCCTTCCACGAGAGTTTCCCGTCGAAGGCAGCATGAATTTAGCCATGGAATTGTCCGGATCCAATTGTAAGAGAGCAGCTTGTGTCTCGTAAATCCTTTGCAACGCTCCATTTGTCTATGCAACAAAGTACGTCAGGCGACGGGCTGGGAGCTTTCAGCTCGGCCGACGTCGGCGTTCTTCGTCATCTTCCTCCCAGTCCTTTTCTCTCGAGGACGAGTGACACGAGGAGGGTTGGCGCCCGCTCCCTCGGCAGTTGGCTGTCCCATGGAGCGGAGAGTCATGGCGAGGGGAGGTGGTCCTTCGGGCTGAGGTGGAGGAGGAAGCACCTCAGCATTTGGAGTGATCCCGTTCAATTGGGTCTGCTCCTCGTTGGTAACACTTGCGAATTGACCGTCTTCCATTGAAAATCAGCAATTGTAACCAGCAAATTACCAAATCTGATGAATTTCCCAATAATCAAGATTTTCAGCCAAAATTTGGAGAAGAATTCAACGCAAACACGAAATTGTAATTTGCGATCTAACAACACCAAAATTTCCGACCGAAAATTTGCGTCAGACGAAAAAAATGCAGGTTCCGACCGAATTTGCAGAATCCGGTGGAATCAAGAAAAGAGCAAAATCCAAACAGATATTCCTGTTCGAATCGAGAAAATATCCGATAAGAAATCTGGCTTCAAGCGAGCTTTTTCCAGGCCAAACAAAAGGTGTTTGAGTCGATTCTCGGCAATGGAACCAATTGATGATGCCAAAATCGTCAAATCAGCCCAAATCCAAGCGATCGTTTGCTCCGGCGATTGTTAGGCCTGAAAATAAGACAAAACACGTAAACTAAGTCGGGGCTTCACCGGCAAAGGCCCTCCGACGTGAGAATAAGTTCACGATTTTTATGGTGAGAAACTAAATTGTCAGAGTTTCTGTATGAAAAAAGTAACGTACCAAATAATGTGATATATGACTTGTATTTATAAGGATGGATTGACATAATCCATGTTGAACTTGAACTGTAAAGAGATAAGATATAATCATAGGAGGATTATATCTGTTAAGGAATTCTTATTTGATCTGTATTGTAGGAGGTGGTCACAATTCTGATAAGATTGTAACTGCTGAATCCTTGTTTGAATAGGATTGTTATAACTGCTTGTCGGTAAGTCGATGAGAGTAATTTCCTTATCTCGTCATTTGTGGGTAAGCCGAGATGCACAAATTTGTCTCCTCGTCATATAGAGATCTGTCGGTATGAAGAAATGACGAGGTAAAGGATTTTGTCTCCTCGTCATATGAAAATATGTCGAGGTGAGAACTTTTCTCTCCTCGTCATTCATGACCTCTCGGTCCATGATGAGCCGGGAAGGAAATAAGAATATAGGGAGCCTGTTGACAACGTTTAGGGCCGAGGAATGCACCTCATCCTCCATGGAGATGATCTCGGCATACGAGGGATGTCTCCTCGGCATTCATAGTTGGGACATATTCTGCTTGCTTGTGGGGCCTAGATTGGCCTTATTGATGACGAGGAACGAGACCGAGGAAGCCCATGGTTGTCCCTCGTAACTCATAGATGGATTATATTTATAGCCCAATCCACTTGGGCCTGACCCAGACAAATTCATGTTCGTATCTCGATTTATACTGTTCATTATACATTTATTTACCGATCATCTTTTAAATGAAATTTCAATATTCATTCGTCAGTTTGAGTTTATCATCAAAATCAGAGTATTAGAATGCCGACATTTTCTTATAATAGAACGAAATTTTGATTGGGCATATTAAACAGTAAATTTAGTCAAACATGAGCTCACTTGCAAAGAAAATGTGATTGATAGAAGCCAATTGCAACTTCATTTTCTTTGTTTAGGAAATGTACTAATAATTAGGTGTTGACATAGTCATACCACATAAACCTTTTCCTTTTTTTAATAGATTATAAATTATGGTAGACTAATTTTTCATTAATTAGTGAATATCAAGTTATCTTATGAAAGAGAAGAAAAAGTCAACGCCCACAAGGTTAAAATACTCATTATTTTATTTTTTTTATAAAAAGCAAACAATAAGTAAATTAATTTGAATAAACCTAAAAGGTCAAGCTAAGCTTCATCTCCTCTAGTTAATATATAATCCGTCGTACCAACTGTTGATAGAAGAAGAATCCTTCAAACATTTCTTCATTTCACGTAACCGTGTTCTTTTGCTAATTCCTTGTTTATTTTTCTGCCTTTCGGCGTAATTAATTAAATTTAACCATGTTTAATTTGTACAAATTCTTGTTTCTAGATATCGCGTTACATGCTAATTTAAGTATATGCATGTAAACTAGTCTTAAGTATTAGGTTATCTTCTCTAGCCAAATTGCTCTCCAAGGATCTCTCTCTCTCTCTCTCTCCCTATATATACCTCATTCTCCAACATTATTTCTCACTACAAATCTTTTCTCTCCATCTTTACATTAATCAGTCCCTTTCTAGCTCTAAAAATATGTCTTCTCCTTCTCCAATAGTCTTTTTCTGTTTGTTGTTAATTGTGGGAAGCTCTTCTGCTCAACTTACGACTGATTTTTATTCCAAGACTTGTCCTCATGCTTTTTACGCTATAAAATCGGTCGTAGAATCTGCTGTGGCACAGGAAAAGCGCATGGGCGCTTCTCTCCTTCGTCTTCACTTCCATGACTGCTTCGTCAATGTAGGAAACTATTTATTTCTTTGTCCAAGTATTATACGAAACTAGATGCACATATTTATATTCATGAAATTTA